>RDSH01000085.1:0-83161 GCA_009428295.1 Tilletia walkeri
GTGCAAATTGGCCGCTGCGAACGCTTCCTACACCCGTTTACATTGTTTTTGAAACGTTTGACATGCATCAGAAGGTCGTTCTGACAAATACAATTATTCGGCGGCGGAGACGCGGAGTTACGCCGTAGATGTCGCGGAGACGGGCGGAGACGGGGTAGGGAGACGTCCCAGCCTGGTGTCTAATCACAGCGGAGACGGAGATGCATCAAGAGGATGGGCCGTCAAGCGGAGATGTGGGGGAGCTCCGCCACATCTCCGCCACAACAGCGGAAAGGAGATCTCCGCCTCTGGAAAGGCCACGGAGATGCCGCGGAGACAGCGGAAAGGAGATAATCTCCGCGGAGATCTCCGTGTGCAATGTGCATCCTTAAAAAAACTTCCTCCGGCTCAGTGGTCGGCAAACTCTTAGACGTTTTTATTAGACTTTTGAAAGGTCTCATAGTCTAAACTTTTTCGGGCTTAGGCTTTTACACTTTTGGGCTTAGACTTGGACTTGGACTTGTTCGCGGCAAGGGCAGACTAAAAGTTCTAAAAGTAGAAAGTCCAACACTGCTTTGAAATGTCAGACCATTGGACTATCAGTCAGACTTATTGTCCAATAGTAACAAAAATGCCTTGACTTCTTTGGATTTTTAGTTCAACACTCACACCGCTGAGCGACTGTGTGACTATAAGTCTGTTCTTTTGAGAGTTAAAATCGAAATTGAGCCATCAGCCCAGATACCTGAGACGTGGTTGGCCCTACAGGCCTTCCCCCAGTTACCACGATGGGATGAAAAGAAAATGTGCTTGCCATTGCTTCAGCGTCCACAAAGAAGGTTCGAATGCCGCTGACCTGTCTTGGAAAGAGCGCCGATCAAATCGATGATGAAAGGTGCGAAAAATACCGCGGTGGTCACCCTCTTCCGGTCATAAGGTTAAACGCGGAGGTATTTGCGGAGGTTTTCCTCCCTTCGCGACCTCCGCGAAAAACTCCGCGGAAATTTTCCGTTTAAAAAAAGCCTCCGCCTCCGCCGATCTTGTACTCGCGGAGTTTTTCCTCCCTCCGCACCTTCGCGGAAACCGGCCTGAAAGCACTGAGCCCCTCCGCGCTCCGCAAAACTGCCGTTGTCCCGGACGGAGTTGCTCCGTGCTCCGCGACTTTTTCCGGCACAGAGGAAAATTTCCTTCGCGGGCGGCTTCGGAGTAAAAGCTCCGCCCAAAGTTGACTGCGGAGGTCACGGAGGTCGCGGAGGTCGGGCCATTTTTTTCCCTCCGCGAAAAAAACGTGTCATAATTTGTGTATTCTGGCCATAATTTAGGCCATGATTTTTTAAAATAAAATCATTGCGAAGGTCGCGGAGCTCCGCAAATTTTACAACTTCCAGACCAGCTGCTCCGTGCTCCGCGACATTTTCTGGTCTCGGGCGCTCACTGCTCCGGCCTCCGCGCTTGGCGGCGCACTGAGCTGAAGGCTCCCTCCGCGCTCCGCGATTCGCGGAGCCCTGTGCAAAAAGCTCCCTCCGCGTCGTGGAGGTCGCGGAGGTTTTTTCGCGGAGGCGCGGAGGGAGGAAAAACTCCGCGCCTCCGCGCCTCCGCAGTCCAACCTTACTTCCGGAACACAAACAACCTGCATCAACTGCAGCTAGTCCCCGCCAACGTGTATCCCCAGCTCGGTCTGAACTCTCAACCCGGGCCGCACTCGTCAGCTGAAGATGAGAATGAGAAGTAGAGCGATAGGTCAGTTCTGAGCTTATGATGAAGCACGTAATAGAAGGGGTATCGCGCAACCGCGTGAGAGGAAGAAAGGAGGGGAGGGAGAATCTCACCTTCTTCAATTGGGTGCTCCAGCCCGCCGCCTCGCTTCCCCCGGTGCTTCGGCCGGAGCGGCAAAATGTGAGGCGGACGGAAGGGCAGCGCTGGAGGTGCTGAAGGTCTCGCCAGGTCGGAGAGCAGAGGACGGCAAGACGATGTCGAGAGAAGAGTAGAGGTAGACTGCGGGTCGGAGGGCGGAGGCGGAGGACCGCAAGGCGATGTTGAGAGAATAGGAATATTGGGCGTTGAGTCGGAAAGTGGCACCGGCAGCGCCTGCCCCGGAGGCGGCCGTAGGTCGGAGTAAGGAGGTGGGGGTACGGTATTTTGAAAATGGCCAAAAAAAAAAAAAAAAAAAAAATGGCGTTGTATAAGACCTTCAGTCTGGCTTTGTGACTAAAGTCTAGACTTGGACTTGGACTTTTGAAATCAAAAACTGTTAGACTTTAAGTCCATGCCGACCACTGCTCCTTCTGCTGAGACCATAAGTGTGCTAGATGGAGTGACGGGCCACATGGCTCTACCACATGGCGTCGTCTGTCACTCTTTCTTATGACTTATCTTATCTTCTCTTACCTTCTCTTTCTTTCCCTGTTTTCCCTTTCTTTCTTCGGCCGATGCTCTTCTCTTCCCTCCGCAAAGCGATAGTGGCAGCTCCTCATCTCTCTGTTTCTCATTTGTATTCTTTCTCTCGCAGCTCGCTCATCATCAATCATCCCTTCTCTTGATTTACCTTTTGCTGAACAGCCAGTAGCCACAGCCAGTGCTCGGCGTGACTATGACGACTATAGACTATTTTAGGCTATAGCTTCATGGGGCTATGAGAGACTATAGTCGTGATTGCCCATCGTCGCGGCCATAACTATGGTCTATGACTATGACTATGGCCCGTCGGGCCCACGACAATAGCCGCCATAGCCGTGACATCTCGGTCAATCAAGTGAATTATTACACTACAGTCTGACTATAGTCGTAACGTTACGACTATAGTCAGACTGTCAGAGTGTCAAACCGGCAGTTTGATTACTTTGATAGCCCTACCCTGCGACTATGATAAAAACTATAGCCACATTTTGACATATTCGGACATTTAAGACTATAGTCGCCACTCGCCTCCCAAAGTTAGAAAATAGTGGTACAAATTAGAATAGTCTAGCTATAGCTACAGAGTCTGGTCTGAAAATAGCCAGTGGGTGGAGACTATATTGAGATGCGATTCTAAGACTATAGTCGAAAGGGAAAATTCAGTCGCATAGTCTGACTACAGCTTCTATAGACTGCCGAACCCTCACGAGGGACGTCTGATTATTGTCGCCATAGTCAGACTATAGCGGATAGCCGCAATCACCTGCTCAAAAAATCCAGAGGCTATAGCCGACTATGGCGGGTATAGACGATAGTCTATAGACTATAGTCAGACTTCCGAATATGACTATTTCTCAAAATCGAAAAACGGCTACGGCTATGACTATTGACTTATGAGTCCAGAGGTCGGCATGGGTACAGTCTTGGGTATTTGACCCCCGATACTGTACTCTTGGGTACAAGTATTTTTTCCGACGAGATCGATACTCATACTCGCGAGTATACCCAAGTATTATATGTTATCCATAGTTGTCATTATGTCATCCATAGTTGCAACTTGCAACTATGTTATCACTATAGTTGTAACTATGCTATCACTATAGTTGTAACTATGCTATCACTATAGTTGTAACATGTCACTATGCTGTCACTATAGTTGTAACATGTCACTATGCTGTCACTATAGTTGTAACATGTCACTATGCTGTCACTATAGTTGTCACCATCTTATCACTATAGTTGTAACTACATGATCACTGCAGCTGTAACATGCCATTATGTCATCACTATAATCATAGCCGTGACCATCAGCTAGAAGAAGTGAATGGAATCTTTTTGTTACGTAAAATCAAAGAGGGATGGGTACATTCTTGGGTACATCTTGGGTATGACGAGTATTACTCAAGTAATGCTCAAGTATTCGAAACTTGGGTATCTGGAAGCTCATACCCAAGACTGTACCCACTACCCAGGTCCTTGGATACAGTATTGGGTATACCCAATGTTTACCCATACTCGTGCCGACCTCTGCTTATGAGTTTATGACTATGGTCTATGGACTATGACTATGCAAAAAATTGTGCGACTATTGCCGGAGCCGAGCACTGGCTACAGCTAGCTGTTTAGTGTTTTGTACAACAAGGCATATGCTGATGTTCCGAAAGCTCGCCCGTCGCCGACACTTTACACTTGTACAGTTGTACAGTGTACTGACTACTGTGTACATAAATTATTCTTTTTAACAAAAACAAAGAAAAAAAGACGGGCCGCGGCTGCAGGACGCTGCAGGCTTTCTCTCCTTTTACTTGTTTATTAAACATATATTATTGATGTTATTGATGGTTCTGGAGAATGAAAGTTGCTGACCTTTTTTTGGCTCAAAAAAATTCCCTTCAGCATTTTCAGTGTTGAAAAGGCTCATCGCTCAAAGGGCAATCGCTAATTTCGTTTTTTGGTTGTAATCTTTAGGGAAGAAGGTGGGTTTAACCGGTCTGATGGCCCCATTCCCGAGCGGGAATAATCGGGCGTGACAGTCTGTACCACGTGGTAACACGGTGAAATTTGTAGCGGAAACAAAAAATTGTTCTACTCTGGTGGGTTTTGCCTAATGCCTGGATTGAACAAGCGACCTTTGCATGTGCTTCGAAAACGTACAAGTGCAACGCTCTACCACTGAGCTAATCAGGCTCGGATATTTGCCAAGGAGTCGGTAATAACTATATTAAAAGGACTTGGAAACCTCACAGCCTGTGCAACTGCAGAAGGTTGGTGTCCAACCCGATTCGCGCTCCCAGACGACCGTCATCTAGGAGAGGACTCAGTGCAACAACGCCAGCCGCGACAGACGACGATGGACGACGCGCCAAAACTCGTACTGGCCATGTCCGGGGGGCGCGGGCGCGAAATTCGGGCCGCGTCGCGCGGCGCGGCGCGTGGATCCAGAGGCGGCGCTCGAGGTCGAGCTACCTTTCGAAATCGCTCAGCAACCTTCACAAGAGGGTCCTTAGCAACCAGCGCACTGAAGGAAGCAGGAGACTCTGAAGCGGAAGACATGACACCGGCTCATCAGAACGGTTTCTCGAGCTCGTTTGGCGCTCCGGCTTTCACTCCTGCACTTGAGCTCCTGATTCAACCAGGTCCCTCCGCAGTGATAACGCAGCCGCAGGTAACTGCGGCAGGCATGGGCGCCAGCTTGAGCACGAGCGCGCCTGTGTTTCGTCCCACACCACGAAGCACGCTCTCTCTCGCAGTGATGAAGGCCAGGCATCCGACTCCGCCGCTAGAAGAGAATCGCTTCTTCGAAGTGAGTACAAGTTCCCATCGCTGACCACCTGGGGCGGAAGGAATCAGAGGCTTACGTTTTGATAAGCACCGTCCATACCTCTGGGCAGATGAAAGCCGAACGAGACGAACTGCGGAAAAGGTATATTCGCGAAGGTATCCTGCCGGATCCGCTCAAGCCTCAACAGCTGAGTGAAGCTGCCGAGCTCAGAGGCACATGCATGCGCATGTGTCCTGAATTCGAATGCCATGAGCGCGAATTCCAAAAAGAGCTGGACCGACTGGAGCTCAGACTGGATACGCCTCCAGGCACCGGAGCTAGGGTCGATAAACGTCTTGCGGTGAAGATCTATCGGCGGCCGGCCGCAGGTCGGGAAATTCCGCTTCCAGAGGAGATCCGGCCTCCCGACGTATTGAAAGTGAGCATCATTTCCAGCCCGGCTGAAGCGCATCATTGGTGAGGCTGATCATCTTCTGCTCGCAGCGCACCCTGGACTACCTGACCAGCGTTCTGTTACCACGCGATATCACCTCGTCGAACTTCGCTCTTGTCCAACCTTTCCTTTGGAACCGCACTCGTGCCATTCGACAAGACTTCATCGTTCAAGGCGAGACAGGAGCTCTGGCTATTGAGTGTCATGAGCGAATTGCAAGACTGCATATCCTGTGCTTGCATGCACGCGGCGGGCCAGGGGCGGACAAGTGGAGCGAGCAGCAGGAGCTGGAGCAGTTGCGGAAAAGTAAGTGGGCGCCTTTTTTTTTCTTCCTTCTCCGCTTCTCTCGAGTTTCAGTCGAGCTGATATCTATGGTGACGGTGTTCAGCGCTACGAAGCTTGATCGAGTTTTACGACGATCGAAGGCAGGCAGTACTGTCTGCATCAGGTGCCCCGGCCGTAGCCCCGAACGAGGCAGAATTCCGCGCCTACAACCTCCTCCTCCATCTTCGCGACCCAGAAACATTGAGAGAGGTGGAGCTTCTCCCTACCAGCGTCTTTCTCTCACCGCAAGTACAGGTCGCTCTGCGACTTCGAACATGCGCACAACGATCCAACAACATCGAAAGACGAGGACAGCCTATGAACGAGGAAGCGACTCTGAACTTCTTCACTGCCTTTTTCAAGGAGGTGGATCGATTACCGGTTGGGTCTGGATATTTACTGGCATGTCTGGCGGAGAATGTTTTCACGGACATCCGGAGAGGCGCAATCAAGGCAATGTGCCATGCGTACGCTGAGCGGTTACCACCGACGTTCGACTATGTCCGGAGGAGCTTAGGTCTTGGTTCAGAGTACAGCGACGAGGATGTTGTTGGAGTTCTGGCGACAATGGGAATTGAGGTATTTGCTGATGGTGCTGGAGTCAGGAGAGCAAAGGCACATCGTGGCGTTGCTATTCTAGGTGAGTCAAGTGCAGGCTTCCTCACCGCCTTTCTCAGATTCTCACTGCTCGTCGTTTGCAGAGGACAAGCCACTCCCGCACGCCCCAGAATTCTCAGTCATGATTGAAACCAAACGTGGAGACTTCACCAATGCTGAGATCGTCGATGGTATCGCAAGCAATGCGGCCTCTTTGATCGAAGTTACAATTCCACCCTTCGTCGGATTCAATCCCCACTTGCCTCAAGATGGTGCGGGCACAGCACCGGCACGCGCTCGACCGCTAGCACCCATCCCGGCCGTCGCCGCGACACCGAGTGTGGCAAGGGAATCAAGCTCTACTTTTGCGCCGAAGCCGGCATTTTCCCAGCCTATTCCACCGGCCGCGGCCGCTTTTCCTTCTGCTGTGCAAAATGGTGTTCGACAACAAATTGGGACCTCAAGTTTTCCGTCCGCCTTCAATGTCCCCGTCGAGCCGGTCCAGTCAGTATCAGTATCCGCTTTCGGGCAACCTTCAAAGGCATTGCCTGTGGCTGGACCTTCCACGTCTATGGCATTCCCTGTTCCAGCCCAAGTAAAAGCTGTACAACCTTCATTCAGCTTTGCATCTGCTACCAGATCGATCATGACTCAGAGTCCCGCTCCAAAGATACCAAGCGCAGCGCCGCCATCCGTCATCATTCCGGCGAGAGCAGCGAGAATGGGCATGCTAAGCCCGGCCGCAACTTTCCCAGGACCACAACCTGCCGTCAAGACGCCGCTGAAGTCGCCGGTCCAAATATCGACCTCATACTCCTTCGGCACTCCTGCCTCCGACCGTGTTTTAGCGGCAGTACCGCTCTCTGCCAAATCACTGATACGGCCCAGATTATCCGATGGAGCGGTTGCGGCGGTTGTTCCAGCCGTTGTTGCAGTCGAGGTCGATCAAGGGCCCTCTGCTGAAGAGCTCGCCAAGGCGGCACGCCAGGAAGCGAGGCGCGTGTGTTTGGATGTGCTTCAGGAGCGGTTGACAGACAAAATCATGTCCGAACTTCTGGGAGGTCAAAATACTTCAAGATCAAGCTATACCGGTCCAGTGACGGTGATCAAAGAACAGCCTCTTACGATGAGTCTTGCGCAAGAAGCTCTGGCAGACCAGCTCGAATTGCGGATTGTCCAATCGTGGGCCATGGACCGTTGGCGCAACAAGCTACGACGTATCCGTCGGGATGAAGCGAACGCCAAGCGCCTCAAAAGCCTTCTTCGCCTGGCATCAGACCGTTCTATGGACTCTTCCAGCTTCTTCCTGGCGTCGAAGGCGCCATTCGCCACGAAAGCCAGCAGGTCAGCCAACGGAGGGTATTCCTCGATTCTCGGGGCTCATCGATCCCTTTCCATGATACGATCCCATCACGATGATATCGACGACTACTCGATGGAAGAGGTAGCTTCCGACGCACTCTTGGAGGCCAAAGCACGAAGGGCACAGCTTTGGGCGACGGGCGAATTCTTCAATGGCATCTGCAACCACATCCGAGCAATCCCCGGCAGCAGAGTCCTGCGAGATTTCAGCATTCAGGAATGGGTCGCAGTCATTGCGCTCGCTTCTGATGATCCCTCCAATGCCACATCTGGATGGCTTCGACAGAAACTGGGACTTGCAGGCGCTTCAAACGGACTTGGCACTCACGTCGTCACTACCACGGTCAAGCGAGAAGATGAATCGCAACTCAGAGTGTCAGCGATCGAAACTTCGTCCCTCGAACCGGAACATTTGCCAAACGTTGGAATGCTGGTCTTCGAACTATCCAAACATGTCTTAGATATGGACAACTCGCAGCGACGCTCTCGGATCGACGCAAGAGATTTGCGAAAACTTATCGATATTATGGCAAATCTTCCGCTGAAGGACTCGCGCCTTCTACCAGGTCTAGTGCTGATCAACTGGGAGATCGAGGCACCCGAGGCAGAGCTCCTCCATCAAATACAAGAGGCGATCCGCTCGGATCCACGGCTTGGCAAGTCTGACTATTTCCCGAATCGGATCTGTGTCCTCATGGCTGGAGAACTGCAGGACGTGGAGGCGGTCACGGACGCCTTCCTCGCAGTGGTCCGCAGGGCTATACCAGCGATTGAGCTGCATCCTCTGCAGAGAGTTCTTGCACTTCGACGGGCTCTGACTCTTCGTGATATGACAAGCCGCATTTTCAGGCCCTTATCCGACGCTCTGGTAGCAGTGTCGAAGTCCCTGCAGACGGAATGGCTGCCCTCAGGCAAACTTGCCGAGATGGCGCAAGTTGGCGACATCAATGTCGCTGTGCAGACGGCATTCTCGACAATTGTTGCGCTGTCGAATTACGGATTACGTTCTCTTCTTCGACTGTCTGAGCATATCGTTGATGAGACCGAGCTGTTGGAAGATCTCAATCTTCCAGTGCCTGCTTCACCGTCCAACGACAGCACCACAGTTTCCAACCTGGCTTTCCGTCTGGCCTTAGCAGAGCTCGCTGCGCCTGCACTGCGCGACAATGACGGAGCGGCCGTGCTTCGATGTCTGCTCGAACAGCAGCAAGCTCAAGGTGACAGTGAGTAAACATATAGAGCGTTCAATTCTGAAGCTTGCATAGCTGAAGTTTCTTTGTATCATTCCTTGCAGGCTTCCACTGGAGGCTGTACTTCTCTGAGGTCATTTCCGTCCTAATCAATCGGGCTCAAGATACCTTCATCAGTTGCAGAGTCGATATCGACGTAGAGGCGGAGATGGACAAGGTCGCCACTCAGATGGACGCCTGGGCACATCAACTTCTCACCGAAATACACCACGCCGTGTCCGTCCAACGAGCTGCGCGCTTGAAACGCAACCGGTCCCCGACGGAGACCCATTCTTTTTCCGAGGCGCCCGACGCCAAGAAGCTCAAGGCACCAGCGCAAACCCAAATAACCCGGGACAACATCGAGGTCACTTCGTCAAGCCCCGCCAACTCCCTTCGTGCGATGCTAGCACGGGCAAGACAACTTGTAGAGTAATACCATTGCACGCAACAAATGTCTTTCTGAAACCCCGCCACCGCGTAGGGTGATTTACTGAATCATACATGGAGTGTGAAATATCTGTTGTTGAGATAGGAACCAAATGTGAAGAGAAGGGGAAAGGTGATCTCCTTCGCCCACCACTTAGTGGCGGGATCCAGGCTGCTTGCGGGCTTGAATTCGATTCTTCGAGCTAGAGCTCGAGCTGCCGCCGCCTTTTCCACGCGATTCGTCCGTCGTTGCACGGTGGCCCTTCGAAGAAGAACGGCTGCCACCTTCCTCATCATAGTTGTAATCCGGTTCCTCCCGTTGCTTCCGTTGACGATCGCGCTCCATCGCGGCCAACAGTCTAGCCCTCTCTTTCTTGCCATTGTCCTCGTAGCTGACTCGGACCGCGACGGGTGGTGTCTCCGCAAGGATGTTGACTTGAGAGATAGCTCCCGGCCACGCTGCGTCGTACGAGCGATCCGCATCTGCTCCTTCAGCCGCGTCGCCTGCTTTCCCACCCGTCCCTGCAGCGTCCTCTGCTGCAGGTGTCTTCGTCTCCGTAGCTGACCCGTTTGACCCCGTCCGTCCAAGAGCGCGCTGAGGGCGTAACTTGCGTCGACTCGCAGGCGCAGCAGCCGGAGCCATAGCATGACCACCCAAACCCAGATCCATGTCCGTATTCAGAGCAGCCATCACCCTAGCAGTCTCTCCACAAGTGTCGGGAAGCGCAAAGACGAAGGCCTGGTTGTCGGCATCCGATCCATCTTCCGTCATTCCTGATGAGCTGTCCTTGATCACTAGAGGCGATGGCGAAGACGATTCATTGCCCGACAAAGGATGTTGCTTGGACACATCGGACTTGGGTGCTGTCCGCGCCGCCGAAGCTTCCCTGGGCGTGGATTCGACCAGCGGGGCTGAACGTCCGAGATCCGGAGGATACAAGTCCTCAAGCGCGTGCGACTTCGAGGCAAGACAAGCACGTAACCATTCCGGATGCACGACTCGTACTTTCGCCGATACCACGCCTGCGGCACAACCCTGCGTTAGAGCACCCTTGTGGAGTAAGTGCGTAGTCATGCCGTCGCCGAGAGAGACGGTAATTGCGCCCAGTGCTCGAGCCTGCGACAGGAAGCTACCGGTGGGACATAGCGTCGCATCCCAGGTCAAATAGACGCCCTTGAGCGGGAACTCAGGTTTGGACGGAGATTCCGACCCAGCCTGACGTTGCATCGGAGACCCTGCATTGACCCTCCCGATTTCCACTCGAGGTCCCGATTCGTTCTGAGTAGGACCAAGCACTGAGCTGTCCGACATTCCAAAAGACGTCGATCGACCTTGGGCCGACATCGATCGGGATCTCGGACAAGGCGGGTCGATCAAGCCTCGATCCATCAACCGCTGTATGAAGTCCATCCCAACGATATGAATCCCAGAAGATCGAGCCACATCGACCTTGTCGGACTGTTTCACACCAGAGGCCACCTGCTCCGAGCAGAGCAAATGCGTGCACTCCTTCCTGACCAATGTCGGAGCCGTCCTACCGCCCGCTTCCCTGATGACCGTCTCAGCCTGCTTTTGATCTATCTCGTCCTTGCGGAAACCGGTAAGGTAGACCACGAGGTCGGTTCCGCCGGTGATCGGAGTTGCGTATGGCGACGGTTGAAGTCCAAAGGATGAACTGAGCGGGACGACCCGTTCCTCCCACACACATCGTTCGATGAAGAGCTTCGTCACCAGGTGGCCCTCGAGAGTATCCGCTCCGTAGGGGTAGAATATCGGCACGACGGTGTAATCCGCCTTCGTGGCAATGTCGGATGCACTTAGTACCATAGCGCCCTGTTCTTCGAGGTAAATCTTGGTTGATCGAATCTGAGACTCTTCAGTCAACTTGATTCGGAACCTGCACTTGCGGAAAATTCCATTCGTAGAGGTCGACGCCAGCTCTTGCGGAATGGCTCTTGGCCGCTGAGCAGGTACTGTGTCAGCGAGCATGGCGAATGGAGACCTTGAAGACCTGGCAGCGGGGACGTCAGCCACTACTTTGGCGAAAGGGTTCTGGCGGCGATCTACGCTTGCGGCGCGGGGTACCTTGTTCGGGTGTGATTCGGCTTGCGCTGCAATGTCGGATTCAGACGCTTTCCTCTTGCCTAGTTGCTGAGACGATTGACCGCCAAGCTGATCCGCTGGGGCAGGTTCAGAGAACCTGTCTTTCCGGCTTTGACTGAGTATGACTGAGTCGCCTGCATTGCCCATTCGGGATCCTTCCGATACCGTCCTTCGAGAATCGCCCAAAGAGCCCACCCTGGTCTGTTGTAGAAGCGATGTCAACCCTGGCGCCCTTCGCAATCCGAGAGAGGTCGCAGTCGATTGGCTTCCGTTGCGTTGACTGCTGAGGAAGTTCATCCGCTGATGCAATACGCTTACTGGATGGCTTGTGCCGCCGCTGTGATGGTGCTCCCGAATCTTCTGCACAATTTGCGTGCGTTGATTGATGTCGGGTTTGTCCCGCCATAGACTATACCTCTCCTCTCGCAGCGCGCCTGCAAATTCAGGAGTGTTCAAAAAAGAAACATGTCAGAGTCGAGGGGACAAAGGCGGAGGAAACTCATCGACGCAACAAATCACTCACCGCCCGCACGTTCGCAATCGTCTAACCACTCTGACCACACCGGCTTGACCGTCTCGACAATCCTGATTAGCCTCTCCTGCCGGAGTGTTCCCTTGTCATAACTCTCACGGAATCCAGCCAGCGTCAGGATCAGCTTAGACTCCGTTTCTGAGTCGGTGCAAGAAATGACGTGGGTCACACCATTGTCACCAGTGATCTCGACGCTGACCCTGGCACCCATTGATGTCGCTTTGTCCATCTTAAGCGTCTTGTCCTTTTCTGTATGATTTGAAAATCGAGAGAACGTCAATTCGAATGCACAGCAATAGCTGATCCTGTTGATTGTGCACTTGTTAGCTACTCACTGATGCCGGTGAAGACAATATGGCAGCCTTGCAGTGGTTTGACACGATATAATGAGTGTAACTGGGGAACAAAGTCATAAGTCCCTTGAGTCAGCTCCCAAATCCACCGGGCGGAAGGTAATCTGGGTCCGCAGCGCTTTTCTCACCTTGCTCCATTCGAACGGAAGATCGTCCTGATATCTGCGATGCACCTCCTCGAGCCAGCCCGGTTGAACGATAAATTTGCCGCGCTCCAATGCCTCGTGATATTTTGGCGAGCCAACCTTTTCGCAGATGAGGTAGTGCACA
Organism: Tilletia walkeri; assembly: GCA_009428295.1. NCBI lineage: Eukaryota > Fungi > Basidiomycota > Exobasidiomycetes > Tilletiales > Tilletiaceae > Tilletia > Tilletia walkeri. The sequence goes on from RDSH01000085.1 coordinate 12,792, forward strand.
TCTTCCCGCAGATCCAGCTCGACCCGAGCGCCGAGACGGGTAGCGATCTGAGTGAGCTTCAGCTGAGATGATAGGGAAGAAAACAAATATATCAGATATGGGTGGAGCTATCAAAGCCGTATGCAGGCGCGCCAACGAGAACAGAAACTCACTCGGTCGTCGCCATCGGCGAAGGAGCTGAAGCAGACGATGATACCAGCGAGAGGAAGGGCCTCTGGCAGTGCGAACTCCGCTTCTGCATCATCATCATCCCCATCCTCGTGATCCTCTTCCCCAGCGCTTCGGAACGATTCCGGCTCGAGACTGTCTTTGACGACATCGTCCGCCCCTCGTCCTCCTCTTCGCTCCGCATCAGCAGCAGCGCGCCGAATCTTGCGGTAGTGCTCGTTGTCCTCGCGCTCGGTTTGTCGTCGTGTGGCATCGCGTTCTATGGCAGATGAGCTTCTAGAGCTGCTACCGGGAGCTGGAGCAGGGCGGAGCTTGACATTGGGGATCTTAGTCGACTTGTGCGTTCGGCTGGACCTATTCATGATTGTTCCTTGGGTGCGCGCGCGCCTCGTGAATGTCGACCTTACGAGAGCGGGCCCACACTCAAGATCTTACGGACCTGAGGGTGTTGCTTTGCTGTCAAGGGAGCAGATGGAAGTGAGTTGATGTGTTGAGGTTGAGAAAGAGAACAACAATGGGATTTTACCATCGAAAACGCGCGAGACGCGTCGCAGATGAGAAAGTTCGCGTCTGGGACGCGTAGCGCGTCGAGAGCAACACTTTTTTTTTCCTTGTCAACACTTTTGATCTGATGGTAATGACTTTATTGCAGATGGGACCATCGAAGACTAGCGCATACAATCCACTTGGCTCGTTCGCTGATTTCACCCATTTCCTCGTCGTGTTCCGCAATTGTGGTGTCGTTGGCAGGCTGACTCTTGTCCGATGCCTCACTCGTCCTCGTCCAGGCGCGGGGACGGACTCCCTGCCAGGCCCGCGTCTGACCATCGATACGGCGCTCCCAGATCCCTCCGTACTTTGGATCCTCCCAGTCCGGCACGAGTATCCCTTCCGATGTAGCCTGTTGCGACTTGTTGTCCCCGTCCGTCGAAGCGAGCTCTCCCGCAGCCAACTGGAAGAACCGCGAGATGGCTGGACGACCCGTATGGAAGCCTGCCAGCATGAGAATGCGAGCGTCTAGTGTTTGACTCAGAAGAGATCTCATAGTCTGGAGTAGGACGTCGTGTGCTGACGACACCCACAAGGTGTCCGCTGCTAATACCCGTGAAAACCCGGATCGACCGTCCTCTTCGCCAAACGCACTGAGGAATCGGAACGAAGGTGGTCAGCTACGAATCTGGAAGGTATTGGGGCGAGAACGCACACGTACCTGAGTGCGCGCCTCACATGATCGTCACTACCCCATGTGAGGCCCATACCGCACATCTTTTCATGCTTCGGACACACTGACGCGATATTGGACTTGATGGTGTCAATGAGCGGTGGGTCGTCATAATCAGTGATCAGTACCTAGGGAAGGACCGTCCAGTCGTCAGTAGCAGTAGTGAAAGAGGTACAGTCAATATAGCATACATACCATTTTCGCTCCCAGGAGTCCGGCCACCAGACCTGGCAAGCCAGTTCCTGCGCCTAGTTCGACTACTGTCTGGCCTCGAATGTCAGCCGCAGGGTATCCATACTCTTGCTGATCTTCATCGGAGCCGGAAGGTGAGGCAGAACTCGAGCTCTCTGCAATCATGCGAGCGAGAAGGACGCCGGAGTCCCACTGATGATGAGCGAAGAGATGGGTTGATCGTGCATGGACATTGGGGATGTGGTAGGAGATGGACGAGGCAGGGGTGGGCAATGCTGGGTGCGAGAAGGAGATGCGCTGTCCTGGATCTCCTGCTGCTGGCATGCGCTCGTCGAAAATGGTGAGCAGCGCATCTTCAAACAAGTCCAGTGGATCTGCGTCGCTCCCTCCCTCAGAAGTCATCGCTCCTTCTGTGAATTCGAGGTCGAGGTCGAGCGATGAGGATTAGCGGCGGCCTTTGGAAGGAACGGAAGCGCGTTCCCTTTGTTCCTGTTGGGCGTTTGTTTGTTTCGGATAAATGTGCCTGCTGATCATGATCATGACGTAGCACAAGCAGGGTCCAAAACTCTAAACGCAACCCACCTCACCTTCAGATCAGCACGCTCACCTCAGCAAACTTCTGAAATCCTGACGCCTGACGCGTTCCGATCTGGAAGCTTTGGAATGTCGACGCGGGTGTGCGGAATATAAGAGCAGCGCTTACTTCTTCCTCCTCTCCTTCCCCATCTGTTTCCCCATACCACCGTTGAACAGACACTCAAGGAAAACTCTTACACACTCACCATGTCTCCTCCGTCCGTCGCCATCATCCAAGGCTCCTCAAAAGGCATTGGCCTCGCCTTAACCAGAGCCTACCTGGCCAGAACGTCCCTCCACGTTGTCTCCCTCTCCAGAAACCCTTCCGCAGCACGTGAAGCCATCCTCTCGACAGACCCAGCCGCCTCTTTGCTCCACAAGAACACCCAGGACTTCTCCGACGCGATCAAGAACGATGGCGAGGAGCGACTTACCACAATAGAGATTGACATCAAGGAGGAGGATAGCATTCGCGCAGCTAAGGAAGAGGTCGAAAAGAAGTTTGGTGCAGGCTCGCTCAGGCTCTTGTTCAACATCTCTGGTGTTGTGAGTTCTCCTGTCCGCTGCACGTTCTTTCAAAGATGTATGCCCGGCTGATTTTATGCTTCTCTCTCACAGTTGCAGCCGGAGAAGAATCTGACCCAGGTAGACGCCAAGTCCATGCTCGAGATGTTCCAGTGCGTAGACCCCTCTTTCTGATCATCTGATACCATCAGCTCACACTCTCAATCTTCTGCACGTCCAGAATCAACACTTTCGCCCCGCTCCTCATGTTCAAACACTTCCAATCGCTCCTCCCCGAGAAACCATCCTCCTTCGACGAATCTTCAGACGCCTCCGAAGATCCAGCAAAAGGTCTCCTTCCCCGCGACGCTTCTGTCCTAGCGTCTCTCTCAGCACGCGTAGGCAGTATCGCAGACAACGGTCGAGGCGGCTGGTACAGCTATCGATCATCCAAAGCGGCTCTCAACCAGATCACCCGAACTCTCTCGCACGAGCTCCTCATGCACAACCGGCCCGCTCTCGCATGTGCTCTCCACCCTGGTACGGTCCGTAGCGAACTATCCAAGGCTTTCACAGGAGGACCGGGTGGTGGGGATGGCAACAAGAAGAAGGGACAGGGAGAATTCGAGACATGGGAGTCGGCAGAGCATCTTATGAACGTCATCAAGGACTTGAAGAAGGCCGACAACAAGAACGGCATCTTCCGCGACTGGGCCGGCAAGGAAATCCCCTGGTGAAGTCCAGAGATGTGGCAGGATCAACGAAATGTAGCAATATGTTTAGCTTTATGTACTGGGTTTGAAGACCCGAATTGGCTGTTTCTTTACACGAGTCAGGGAAGGAAAGAGATAGCACACGGGAGCCAGCGAGCGAGCGCGGAGCGGTAGGGAGCGCAGAAAAGTGAAGGTGACCGGTCCGGAAAGAGAGAGCGCCAGACCGATAGGGAGCAATCATCGGGGGAACAAGGGGGAAGGGAGAACCAGAAACCGTCGAGATTGTCCAGTTATAAAAGGGTGTCGGGCACGGGAAGTATTGCCTGAGCGCTTCTCAGCGCCGAGGCAAGAAATAAGGAAGAAATATAGTACGGGAAGAAAGGGAAAGTGGGAAGGGAGGGGATGGAAGTGAGTGTGATGTGATGTGTGGGTTTTGCTACAAGGAAAAAGGAGGAAAGAAAGTGGACAAGTTGGATCCCTGTCGAAGAAAGGAGCGGTAGCATACACGCGTTCCAGACGCGTTTGTTGTGTTTCACTGCACTCGGGCCCGGGCATCGTGGATCGAAGAAGTCGTGCGTAGGCTCAGAACGCCTGTGGCGACGTTTCGTTCCATCGGCGTTGGCCCAGATCATGCTGCATCGCAAGAGGAGGAGATTGCCAGTTGTGGGGGGCACCATCTGGCTGCTGCTGCGGGTACCCGGCCGCGTATCCCGTCTGTTGTGGCTGTGCTTGCTGTGAATATTGTTGATGTTGTTGATGTTGTTGATGGTACGTCGACTGAGGTTGATATTGATTATATGATTGCTGTGGCGGCTCCTCCTCTTCAGCATGCGGAGCCATTGAGGAGTAACCCGGTAAACTCGCAGCATCATACGGATTCGGACCTCCTTTCGTCGGCGACGAACCCGGCGCATCCTCTGAAGACGGCTGAAGCGAATACACAGACCCAATGTTGGACTGATACTGGTAACGCGGCGCGCGCGTTGGGTGCGGCCCAGCGGAAAGGGTGTCGTTTGGAGAAAGAGCATGGGGCGACTGAGTCAGCTGACGCTGTTGAGCATCTTCATCCATCGGCGCTTGTGCGTGGGGGTCCAGTCGAAGTTGCGGTGGACCAGGATGACGACCCTGAGCCGGGTCCACATACTGTTGTTGCTGCGCGCCGATATCATCCTTCGAGGTATTCGCATAGCCCAAGTGCGCACCACTCCCACCAAACGTAGCGACGTCCCCCATTCCAGGTGTCCCATCAGCAGTCCCATCGCTTGCACGACTTTCGAATCGAGCCAGAGGTGCCGCATTAGGCATCAACCGACTCGTACTCGCAGCTGTATTCTGGTTGTAAGGCAACTGCTGCATCTCTGCCTCGTCATTCCGAGGCCGATTTTGAGACTGAGACCACCTGTTGTTCCACCGCGGTTGGCCGCCTTGCTGATAAGACTGTGATGCCGAAGGTACCAGCTTGCTTTGTTCGGCATCGCCACGGAGCGGTCGCATTCCTCCGTCGTCGTGATCTGCGGAGCTGGCAGTGTGAGGACGCTCGTAGTCAACCGTGTTGGTCAGAGCCACCTCCGTTTTGCGAACTTCAGACAGCATGGTGTAGCGCTTGGCACGTAAGGTTTGCTGGACTTGGGGACGCGCTAGCTCCATTTGAGCATATAGGTCTGGGGAAGCATCGAAGAGATGCGCGTTAGAGAAGTGTGAGACGACAAGCAATGTTTCGTCAAAACATTCCATAACTCACAGTGCGCGGCCCAGACGGTGATGATCAAACTGAGGAGCAACACGACGTACTTGACAATCTTGCTCGCTGTGCTCTCTCCACCGCTCCCGCTCGTTTCAATCGCGACACCGAGGTAGACGATTGAGAGTTGTTTCGGTAGTGACAAGACCGCCGCCAAAGTGAACATCCAGATGCTCATGCCGACAGTGGCGAAGACGGCGGTTGTGAAGTGGCCCGGGATAGCAGACAGACGAGCGAGGAGGATGACCTTGAAACCACCTTCTCGCACGATATGGGCCATGCAACCGTAACTGATGTTTTTGCGCTCGTACTTTTCAGCGTGCTTTTGCAGGAACGTTTTGAATGCTGTGAGAAGGGGGAAAAGAAGAGGTCAGCACGAGCATGTCGCGTTGTGGCGATCAATGAAATGTGACGTACCGTAGAAATTAGCAATCTCGCCAAGCAAAGTTCCCAAGCAGACGACTGCAAATCCGATCCAAAGCCCATACCTGCGAGATGTGCGTTAATGACTTGTCAGCAAGTGTAACCATCGACATCAGAATTCGGGAACCTCCGTGTCTTGCAAGCAACACTTACACAACACCACATAGAATGGCGAGAATTTCGTGTCCGAAGAGCGGTGGGAACGAGATGACGATAAAAATGATGACAGGAATGACCCATCCCCAGGACACGCTCTTGACTTTCTTCGAAAAGGGAGTGAGCCAGTCGATGATTTGTCGGTGGAATATTGTCATCAGGACTGTCAGGGCGACGATGACGATGACTACCAGGTAGCTGTGATAAAGGATAGACGAAGCGTGTCAGAGATCAAAAAGATCTGAGGATTCTGATGAGCAGGGGGAGAAAAGGCTACACTCACTAGTACCAGTACTTCCACTTGATAAAATCCTTCCATCGCCTCATCACATCCTTGGCACTCTGCAACATGCTCTTCGGCTCCTCGTCGAGATCCTTGGGAAACGTCTTGGCAATCTTGACCTGTGCCGGACTCAACTTCTCCCAGTTGGGCGCGCGGTCTGGATATACGCCGTCGGCAGGAGAGTCTGGCCGTTGTGGATAACCCATGGGGGTATTCCCATCTGCCCTGAGTGCAAAGCCTGGTGTCGGCCGTGTGAGCGGGACGCGGTCTGAGAGAGATACTCTTGACATGTTGGGGTCGGCTCCTGCTGATGGCGCTGCTGCGTACGGATCATAGTACCCACCCCCGCCACCTTGCTGGAATTGATTTGGCTGGCCGTATGAATATGCATTCTGGACATATGCGCCGTCGTTTGGGCGGGCGTATGGGTTCTGGTGGTCTTCTGGTTGTTGCGAGCCGTCATACCGCATTGCCGGACCACCGAAGTGATTTGGCCGGGGTGGATAGTATGGGTTCGCCATGTTTGTTGAGAGAATCGTCGCGGTCGCGGTCGTGGACGCGATTGAGGATGTGTACGCTGCCTGAGCTTTATCCTTGTTTGGGTCCCAGAATAACGCGAGATGAGGTCGACGGTGGGCTGTCTTCCGGGGATGTTCGCGGGCGGAAATGAGAAATGAGAGTCGCTCCAAATGCGGGCGATGAATGCTCTGCTCTTCTCCGTGCTTGTTGTCGAGGGTCGTCGCTGTCGTTCCCTTTCGCTGTCGCTGCTGCTGCTGTCGTCGTTGGCAGTGACTGGTGACTCCCAAGGGCTGTGCGAAGGTCAGTGAGAGGGTGAGCATATTACTATAGTGAGGGGTCCAACACTCTCCCATTACAAACTGACAGCGATTACAACGAACTTTGTAATCACTAGGTCGTTCGAACCCCGGTCTCGGGTGAGAAGCCAACGCCACGTGGGATTTCGAATTTCGACCTTCAACACCTTGACACACGATCTTCCTGCGCTTCCAGCCTCTGGCTCAAGCTGGCATATTTACATTTCTTGCGCTCTTGTCATGTGGTGTTGTCGAGTCGCTGTGCGTGGTCGGGCTGCGGTGGCCATTCAGGCGGCGTCTGTGGCTGAGCGGAGGTGTTGCGTCGTCTCCATCCCTGCTCGAGCACTGACCTCGCTCACAGCCCATGCCGGTAAGCCTCCCTCTGCTCTTGTGTGAAAGTTCGACTGGCAGATGTACTGAGTGGCCTTTCTTTTCCTTGATTTCGAGGAATGAAGGGTATCTGCCGTCTCGGAGTCACTCCTGTGGTGAACTGAGCGAGAAGCATGACGGCGAACAGGTTCGAATTGCAGGTTGGATCCTTCCTGCACGGTCAGTCCATCAGCATACAATTGAAATTGGTCATCTATGGCAGCGAGACTGAATCCTCTGATGAACTCTCCCTCACAGTCGCGTGTCCAAGACGCTGTCTTTCCACCCTCTGAGAGACTCTACCGGGACTGTTCAGGTCGTGTCCAGAGTCGCGGCGTTGGAGACCCCGACCTCGACGGACGGCGAATCTTCCTCAAACTCACTCGGAGACGAACTGGCATCATTGCCCACGGAAAGCGTAATCATCATCGATGGTATCGTTCGCAAGAGACCTGAGGAGATGCACAACCCCGGTATGCAAACGGGAAGCATCGAGGTCGAACTTTCCTCCTTCAAGCTCCTCAATCCCGCCCGATCGGATCTCCCCTTCCTGCCCTCGGACGAGCGTAATCTGGTATGTGTGAGGGATCATGTGAAAGCAATTGACTTGTGACTGAACCTGCTTTGTCCTCACCAAGCCGAATGACGACCTCCGTGCTCGACATCGATACCTGGACTTGCGCAGGCCCACCCTGTCTCAGAACTTAAGATTACGTTCAACAGTCGCTCATCAAGCAAGATGTTTCTTCATCGACAATGGTGAGTCCCCTCGTACCTGACCTCTATCCTTGCACATGCTGAACGCTCAAGTCACAGGATTTACTGAGGTCGAGACACCCGTGCTTCTCCGATCCACACCTGAGGGAGCAAGAGAGTACCTCGTACCGACCCGGCTTAGATCTTCGTCCTCAGGCGGGACTTCCGAATCGACATCTCCTCACTTTTACGCGCTTCAGCAATCGCCTCAACAGCCCAAACAGCTCCTCATGGCATCCGGAGCCATCGATCGATACTTTCAATTCGCACGCTGCTTCCGGGACGAAGACGGACGCAAAGATCGACAGCCCGAGTTCACCCAGATTGATGTGGAGATGGCCTTTGTAAGCGGCGGTGTGGCCAGCGATGGCGGAAGCGCCTCAAGCTCAAGCTCAAGCTCAAGCTCAAGCTCGGATACGCATTGGAGGATGGGTGGCTCGGAGGTTAGAGAGGTGACGGAAGGTCTCGTTCGTCGTATATGGCAGGCTGCTGGGCAGCCTGAACTGCCAGAAGGGCCATTCTCCGTCATGACTTACGCGGATGCGATGTCTCAGGTGTGCACTTATCGTCTCCATCCGCTCTCACAGATTTCTCACTCTCACACCCTCCTTTCGGTACTTTGTAGTACGGCTCGGATAAGCCCGACCTCCGCTTTGGCTTGGAGGTAAGTGGCCAATCCGTGCTTTCCCTGATCAGCTGGTCTCATCCCTCCTCACTCATTCCCGCAGATCGCCGAGATCGGCTCTGCTTTTCGATCTTCCAGTCAAGAGGCAGACAATTCAGAGCCAAAACCGCCAACGACTGCTGAACTGCTGGTATATGCCCCCAAAGCGGGTGAACAGATGCTTTCGAACAAGGAGTTGGAGGCACTCGTCATTGGTAAAGATGGACAACGCACTCCTGTGAGGAAACTTGAGCACAGTCCATGAGCGCAGGAAACTGAATCCTCAATTGTCATCTCTCTAGATCGAACGCTTCAAAGTCAACCTTGGTTCTCCCCACGAAGCATCGGCGCTCTTGCTCAAGAAGAGCAGACATGTGGCCGACTACATCTCCCGAGTCGAGGATCTGAAGGCTTCGGATGTCGATGTGGAGCATCTCTCATCCAAGATCGCCAAAGTCTTCCAAAGATATGGCAAGGACGGCTCTGCACAGCTGTTCGTTTCTGCCCGGTCGAATCCGGCGGAGGGCGGCAGTACCCTGTTGGGCGACTTGCGCCTGCGATTGAGTGGAGCTCTGCAAGAACGGGGTGAGTTACAAGTTTGTTCTCTTCGAGTGGCATCTTGCTGAACAGTTCTCGCTTCTTCAGGCTTACTTGCGCTGTCTGACCAACCTCACTTCATTTGGATCACCGAGTTCCCGCTTTTCACTCTCGCAGACCACGACAAGGACGAGCTCTCGCGGGGCAGATGGAGCAGCTCACACCACCCTTTCACAGCACCCATGGCAGGGGATCTACCTGGTTTGCTCGATGTCATGAAGAACTCGTCGACAAGCAGCGAGCGGACAGCTGCTGCGTATGAAAGGCAGATCTTGGGAGCGATTCGAGGACAACATTACGATCTCGTATTGGACGGACAGGAAATTGGAGGTGGAAGCGTCAGGATCCACGATGCGGAACTGCAAGAACGGGTTCTGCGTCAAATCCTCCAGGTCAGTCTCACTTCTTGCACTTCAGCTCACGATTGTGTTTAGATCCTAACTGATGCTGTTGCGTTCTGATGAACAGTTGACGGACGACGAAGTAGGACGTTTCAGCCACTTGATGGATGCCCTGAAGAGTGGCGCTCCGCCGCACGGGGGCATCGCCCTAGGTGCGTAACTTGCACTGCCTCCGTTCGATAGGGCGTCGCATCAGATCTTCCTTGCTCATGCCTTCTTTGCGTCCACAGGATTCGACCGTCTTATGGCCATCCTGACCAAGTCCAAGTCGATCAGGGATGTGATCGCATTCCCGAAGGCGACGTCTGGATTCGATCCGCTTTTCGGTAGCCCTGCTCCTTTGAGCGAGGCCGCAAGCAGTGAAGATGCTTCTGCTGCGAGCGACGATGAGCTGCTAGCTCGATACAGTCTACAGCGACGTCAAACATCAAGTTGAGGCACTGCTCGCTCCAGACTCCAGCCAGAGTCCACACCTGATGGAAGCAAGTGTGGATATCGAGGCGATCCCCATTCCCCGCGTGGTGTAATTATCCGACCACCTCGAGATCACAGATCATTTAAACTTTTTGACTGGCCACTTTTGCTGGAAAACATATCGGCACACCCGGGACCGCAAGTTCCACGTTCCACTGCTGTGGCTGTTCGGCATTCGGCATGCAGGCGGTATGCATGACCGTTCGTGCAGCACCGCCTGCAGATTCCCTTGCCGATCTACTGGAAATTCCTCACGAGTTTCTACGGTCCGAATCCCAGCGACGTTGGGACACAACACGCTGGGTCGCGATACACACTCTGGAGGCTATCGATCGCGGAGAAACGAACGCAGGTTCTCGAGCAGAGATGCGTGATGCTAACTACTGTGCTCTCTGGATGCCGATCTCTATCTAAGCCAAGGGGCCAAGACAGCGGCCGTGAGTGTGATTTCAACAACAGACCCTATTTGCACCTTTAATTGGACGCTAACAGTGACCTTATTACCCCATTCTCCGGCCGACAGCGGACAGAGCGAGTGACAAACGGCAGACAAGGCAGGACCGCACCCGCAAGTATGTATGGGTTGGGTTGAGCCTTTCCAGACGACGACGTCTACCATCTCCATCCTCCCCACCTCTCCAGATCCCTCTCGCTGTCCCTCCCCCACCTTATCTCCTACCCTCCTCACTCTTGCCTCTCTTTCCATAGAGATTTTTAGCACTCACCAGTGAGTGGACCTTGATGGGCGGCGCTTCGCTCGTCGCTGATTAGCAATACTGAGCGCTGGTCCTGATCTCTTCATTCCTTTCTTTCCTTTTTCGCAGTATCTGTTTACCTCCCCCACTGCCAGATTACCCTGGCCTGTCATTCTTTACTTCCCCTCCTCCCCTCTCCTGGAAACCCTTTCTGTTCTTCAAAAGGCGGTGAGCACCTAAGACGAACTAATGCGCTCGAGCAGATTTTGGACCTTTCTCATTCCTGCTTCCTCTCTCTCGACTCGCTCACAGACTGCGCCATCCCATTTGATTTCGATTTCCGACCTTCCGAAAGTTTAGGCACTCAAGTATCGCACAAGATCTCACGATGAGGAACTTCGTCAGCATCATCTCCGCCTTGGCGGCGCTCGCAGCTACCACCCTGGCCGCCCATGGACCTCTCGACATCTCCAGACTGCACCGAGTCCGATACGATGCTCTTCAGGGCATCCTTGACGGAGAATTGGCAGAACGTGGCCCGACCTATCTGGAACTGAACAAGCGCGCCTTCAACTTCGCCACGACAAAGGTTCGAGGGGTCAGCGTTGGCGGGTGGTTGGTAGCCGAACCGTTCATTACACCTTCCCTCTTCAGTGGTTTGGACGGCAGGGTCGTCGACGAGTGGACATTCGGTCAGTACGTGCCGGACGCCAAATCCCGCCTGCAGAAGCATTGGGCAACGTGGGTCACCGAGACCACCTTCAGGGACATCGCAGCCGTTGGCTACTTGAACATGGTCCGCATACCCATTGGCTACTGGGCCGTTGAGACCAGCAAAGGGGAGCCTTACGTCAGGGCAAACCAGCTGGACTACCTTACCAAGGCTGTGGGTTGGGCGAAGAAGTATGGACTCAAGATCATGATTGACCTTCACGGCGTGCCAGGCAGCCAGAACGGCTTTGACAACTCTGGCCAGCGATTGGATGGCAATAACGTCTTCTTCAATTCCAACTCGACCAATGCCGCGCGAGCCAAGGCCGTCCTCGTCAAGATGGCCAAGCTCTACGCCAATGATGCGTACTCGAACACCGTTGTTGCAATCGAACTTCTCAACGAGCCCGCGTCCTTCAAGAGCACGCCCGTCCCAAATGCACCGGACGTCCTCACGTACTACCGTAACTTTGCGAACGATGGCTACTATGCCATGAGATACGATACGAAACCAGGACAACAGAACACGGACTTGACTGTTGTTCTTCACGATGCGTTCAAGAATCTGTCCTACTGGAATGGGGCTTTCCAACCGCCGGTGAGTACCTGGGGGCTAGCACTGACATGTCAGTTTCAAACCAAGTCTCGGGCAAGATGAACTGATCTTGTAAACATGAATTCTGCAGACGTACAACAACGTTCTTTTGGATACTCATCGTTACACCATGTTTAGCCCGGTACGTTCCCGCTTTGCGCCCGCCTGCTCGTCTCTGAAGTGAGGATGAGACTGACAGTTTCTGCTGCCTTCACAGGGTCAAAATGCTCTCTCGCGCAACCAACGCTTGCAATCTTTCTGCTACCTGCGCTCCGAATTCAGCAACTCCCAGAAGAACCTCCGGACCATCATCGGCGAATGGACAACTGCGCCGAATGACTGTGAGTGCTCTCAGAAACATCCTGAGCGATTTGGCTCTTCCTGATGGAGTTTTAATCTCACCATGCTTTTTCCCCTTTCAGGCACCAAGTGGTTGAACGGTCGTGGCCGCGGATCACGATACGACGGCTCGTACCTGGGCGAACCTCGCACGGGTTCATGCTACAACCTGACCAAAGATGCCTCTCGATTCTCGCCACAATACAAGTCACTCCTGAAAGCCATGTTTGACACACAAACAAAGCTCTACGAGGTGAGTTACCACAACGGGAAAGGCGTCCGTGGCAGATGGCGGGCATGATGTTGAAACGTATTGGTGAGGGACATCAACTGACACGTAGCATGTCGATCTCTTATGTCTCGTTTCGCAGGAGACTACCTCTGGCTGGATCATGTGGGCTTGGCGTATGGAAGCGTCTCCTGAATGGTCGTTCAGGGATGGGCTCAAATACGGCTGGATCCCGAAAGGCTCGCTCGGTTCTCGCTCAAGCGCATACTGCTGATGTCGGACGGCTCCCGCAGACGCAATTAAACGGAACTTTCTGAAGCTCAAAGCCAATGGAGCGGCATCGGAACTGCTGCAATTCGACTCCATCTGGTCTTCTCGCGACACTCATAAACGTCTTTCCCTGCTTGCTGGACACTTTCCCAACAACTCCTGTGCGCTTTCTCCTCCACTCGCGCTTCTACAAATGCCTAGCCTTGTTTTAAATTTGTACACGGATTTAATACTAATAGACCTCACTCCTTCAACACGTTGGAAGCCTTGCTTGGAGATGCAAAACTTTTGCATCGGACGGGCAAATGGAAAATAGCCCAACCCGACTTGCACTTGTCTTCCTCATTTAGGTTCATCAAGGATCCAGAGATCTTCTGAAAGCCGAAGCGGGCTCGTCGATCTCTTCTAGGCACACCTTGCGGCTCTAAAGGGGCCAAGTCGATCGAATAGGAGAAAGTAGAATTCGAATGAGCATCATGATTGCAACGCGGGAGTGATGATGCATTCATACGCGGACGACCAAGAAAGCTTCAGGCCACTTTCCTTGCGACGCGTCCCAACGTCGGAGTGCGACGTTCCTTCTGCTCACATTAAGTGCCCCGTTTCCCAGCGGAGTCTCGCTCGTGGTCTTCGAGACATCGATGTCCTCGTCGAAGACGGCCGTGATCTGTGAAGGGCAAGGAATGGTAAGCCTCAATTGCGAAGGTGTGATTAATGCCTTGAAATGGGATGATTCTCATACGCACCTCCCAAACTCGATTCCTGAAGCCGACTTGTCTGAGTGTGTCCGAAGACGCCGCCGCCAAACAACGAAGGTTGTCTTCAGTGAGATCCAACCCAGACCGCAGCGAAGCAAGGATGTGGAGAGATCGTAGACGGGGCAAGCTGGCCAAGTGCGCTTTGATAGTATTCTGGAGTGCAGCGATCGACATAGATGATGAGTTGAGTGGAAACGGAAATCAGAAACACTATTGCAAAATATGTCAACTCACCCAGTCCGGTTCGAACAGATGCACCACCAAGTCTTCCAGCTGCGGACAATTATGACAGATGAGTCCTAATTGCTGGACCGTCATGGCAAGCCGATGAATCCGTAGTTGTGTAAGATGAGCACCACGCGCATGGATCAACCTCAACAAGAACGCGGTGGGTATAAAAGGATCAGAGGGGCCGCCGCCGCCGTGCCTGGAAGTCGATGCCGTCCCTGTTGGCGCTTGAGGCTGGTAGGGCTGGTCGCGGAATCTTTGAAGATATGGGGAGTCGATTTGAAGAGAGGAGAATGGCAAGAGTGCCTCCGCTGGGGAATCTTCCGTTGCTGTCGCAGCAGACTCGTTCCCCTGGGCTGTGTTCTCAGTCTCGTTGTAACTGGCGACGTCCGGACCCGAGGAAGGACTTGATGTGTTGGGTGCGGCTTGTTGAAGAGCATTGCTTTGGTGTGGAAGATCTGGACCATGACTCGCTTCCTGCTGTACGACGCCCTCGTCCTCATCCTCGTCCCCGTCCTCGTCTGATACGTCTTGCTCTTCATCGGGGGCCGCTACTTCACCGCTCATGCGATAGAAGGTGAAGCGACTCAAGTGTTCACTGTGCTCTACCCATGTACCAAGGGACATGTAAAAGTCGGCACTTGAGACGGACTTTGATGGATGGGTGATTGCCAACGTTCGGATCTTTGGTGTCAACTTGGAAAGCCTGTCAACATCTTCAGGCAACTGAGAAGAACGGATCAGCGTCATGCTTCCCTCTGAGCCATCGGACTTAGCCACCAAAAGTACAGAATAACTCACCAGGCTCAACCCTTCCAGTGATAGCTCGGTTATGTCAGTCTGGCTTTGCGTTAGCACCGTGAGAATGGCCGCTCCTGTAACGTTCTTGCAGCCGACGAGTGAAAGTCTGGACAGCTTGGTGAGGAATGGCGCGGCGGCTTCTATGCTCGCGTCTCGGATATACGCTGCGTTCTGTGAGTACAATCATGCAAAGTCAGTAGTCAGTCCTCTTCAACCAGGATTCAGGGAACGATCCTTCTGCACTTACATTGCTGAGAATGGAAAGACTCTGGAGGTTGGGACCAAGTCGCTGTGCGATGAGTGGAATCCGTTCCGTCACCGCTCGATCCGGCATCACCAGAGAGAGTCGCTCTATGACTGCCGGTAGTTTTTCGATCAGTAAGGCGGGAGACCAGGAGCGACTGTCTCCCGTGAGCTCGAGAAGCGTGAGTCTTGCGATCCTGTCGAAAATGGTGCGAAGGACACGATCGTTCCTGGAACGTTGGAAACCCGTGCGAGGAATGCTGAGCAGAGATTGAGCCTCTTTTCGTTCAAGGATTGCCAAGGTGTCAGCCAAACTCACAAGGATCCAGTCCTCGTCCAGATGAGTTCCTCGAGGTTGACGGCATGCTTAAAAGTGCTGATGATAGCGAGTTCAAGAGCCTCTAGGTCTTCCGCGGCCAGTCCGAAAGGGAAGACTCTTATCTCGACGACCCGAACGAGCGCGGAGAGATGTGGTCGGCTTCCGAGCACGGTGAAGACCTTGTGAAGCCGTTTCTGGTCCCTGAGCCATAGTCTACGGTAGAGCAAGGGAGATGCGAGGTTGTGGAAGAGCTTCGAGACGCGACAGCAAGCCGGAAGGTCTCGGTGAGGAACGAATTCGAGGAGATGCTTCAAGAGCTCGATGGGCAGCCCTACCAGTGGCAAAGAAAGAAGAGACTGTCCATTCTGCCTTCCTGACATCGCTGCTCTATCATACGAGTCCAGGGCCCGCTTCCCACTTGCTCAGTCCTGGTGATGAGGTGTCTGTGATCAGACGGTGGTGGGAGGCGTTATGCAAAGATGCTGGGGCGCTGGGGAGGGATCCCTCCTTTCTACCTACCACAACAACGTTTACAAAGCTTTGGATGCTGGCGGGGGAGAAGCAGAAAGATGAGCGCAACGAGTGAAGCGATTGAAGTCCTGCTGCGTCGCTTCCATGCTGACGAGGCTGTTGCTGTCTCTGACGATGTTCCCGGTCAGTTCGCTCTCATTCACGTCCTTCCTGCCCGGTCACATTGGACTCTGAGCTCACTTCTTTCCTTTCTCTTTGTTAGCTGGACGTGGTATTGTGCTCAAGATCAACGTAGAAGTGAGTGTGGAAAGTGCGAGGTCGCTCGTGTGGTTATCAAGGCTGAAGCAGTCGCTCTGAACAGCCGGACAGCATCATCTTTCTGGTGCCAGGCCAGGATCTTCTTAATGTGCAAACGGCCGCGAGCTTGCTCCATGAGGACCTTCTCCCTACTTCCACTCGGCCCTCGGCGCGACTAGGATCAGCGGTCGATCTTGATCCGAGTCTTGCCCTCTCCTTCCTCGGCCCTGATAATGCTCGCTTGGACGAGGTCGACATCAGACATACAAGGCATCGAATGGAGCTCGATCTCCCACTTTCTTCCGTCCAAGTTCTTACTCTCCTGTTAACGCTATGGCGTCGATGGACATCTACAACGTGCCAGACTCAAGCTCCACCGCAACATCTCTCCGAGTTTGCACAAAGTCTCCCAGCCGAATTCGACACAGTCCCACTCTATTGGGACCTCTCCAAGACCCTACCAGGAACCGACGGTGAATTGTGCAGTGCACTCATCGAAAGCCTTCCTTACGACAGCTTGAAACGACTCGAAGACGTCCGGAAACGCTTTCGTGGAGATTTGGCAATCGTATATGCAGTCCTTGTGAGGTTGCTGATTACTCTCAGTGCTTTGGGGTCACAACAGAAGGATTGACAGGCCGCTGCGTTCCACTCTTCCTCATAGGCCTCAAAAATCGATCTCCTGCCGACTTGGGCGAGCCCTCCATCATCTCAAGAACTCGCTGGAGATGGCCTGCTGAATGACACCTATTGGGCCTGGATGTGCGGTAAGTGCAATGCGTTTGAGCCATGCCCTGTCGATGGCACCTTTGAACTTCTTTCGTCCTTCCCCCTTTTACCCAATACATCACTCGCCTGCAGTCAACTCGTGAGTAGCTGCCATTCAATGTAGTCCTCCTAGATACACAGTCTGACCATCTGTCCTGTTTGCAAAGTCGATGTCTATACCTACCTCTCGGTCTCAAGACACGGGAAGATAACTTCACCATGGCCCGTATGTATTTCCCCAAGTCCACACTCAGTTAGAGGAATATCTGACCGGCTCCGAGGATTCTTCTCCTACATCAGCGGTAATCGATTTGATCAATCATGTCTTCGACAAGACGATCGAATACAAAGTCGAATATCCTTCGGCAGGTGGTATGCAGATTCGCGCCCCCAAGTCCAACCCTCGTGCTTTCAACGTGACGAAGATACATGAGGCGAATGGGAAAGTAGAGGTGGAAGAGGAGTGGCAGCGAGGGTGTAAGGCTGGCGATGAGCTCTTCGTCACGTATGGCCCGCACTCAAACGAAGTAAGTAGTTGAAGGCGAAGTTACACTACCAGTCGGAAAGCTTACTCCTTCTGAAATCCCCTCCGAACTCCCATCGCAGTTCCTTCTCGCTGAGTATGGTTTCATTCTCCCCATCGTCGACACCGACGATCCAATCGCCCCACTCAACCTCACCAACAATCCCTTCGCCGAGGTGGTCGTAGACGACCTGATCACATCCAGACTAGGAACAGACCAACCACTCGTCCAAGCCGAGCTCAAACGTGAACTTCTCCGAGAACGAGATTACTGGCTGGATTGGACGATCCACCCGACGGGCGAGCCCTCTCATCGACTAGTCTGTGCCCTCCGCTTACTTGCACTCGATCTCTCTACGTCGAAGGAAGAAGGCGGGGCCACGGTAGCAACGCTGGGTCAGAAAAGTAGCAAGAGACTCAAGATTCAGAAATCAACCGCGACTACGACGGCAGGGACAACACCATCTAATAGCGATGTTGCCAGTATAGGCGATTGGGAAGCCATGGTCAGCGGATCAAAGGAAATCGTCAGTCAGGAAAACGAAGAAAAGGCGCGTGTCATCTTGATTGACGTCTGCAAGACTGTCATCGCACGAAGCCGGCAGAGACGAGAGACTCTCGAGCGGACCTTCGATGGTGCAGGCGCTGGGGCGGATGGCCACAGATGGGTGCAGGCGTATCGTATCGTTCGCGGACTACTTTTAGAGCAAGAACGTATCGCACGTATCGTTATGGAAGCTACGGCGGAAATAGAAGAGCCTTGGTAAAGGTACGAGTTTAAGAAACAATCTTGAGAGGACTTCGAGTCGGATGAGGATGAAAAGTATCTCAGATTTGCAGCACATTTCGATGAAGATCATCAGATGGAAGGTAATACAGTCATGTGGGTTGAGGGGGCGTGAGGGGTTGAAGGTGGCTCAAGCAAGGTGGACTTTGACAGTCTTGATCTCGAAGGCACGGAAGTCGAGATGAACGGTAGAGCTACCGTCAGCCTCAACTGTAACTTCCACAGCTGCTTCGTCCGCTTCCGGTGTGGCTGCCTTCTTCTTCTTGAGCTTGGCATCGTTTGGCGACCATGATTTCAGCTCGTCCTCGAGCAGGTTGACGAAAGCGATCTTCTTGACGGGTGCGGTGAGTCGGAGCGCCGTCTTGGCGTATGCACCGCTCGACTGCGGCAAAAGAACGAAGAGGACAAAGTCAATTCAAAGAATCTCAAAGCACTCTGCACGGGGAAGTAGCTGACCTCGTAAAGTCGAGCAACGACCGTCTTCCCAGGTGTGCCCTTCTTCCCATAGTAGTCGAAGTCCTGCTCGCCTCGCTTGAGCGTATCAAACACGACTGTAGTCTCGCTCGCATTCACAAGCTGGATGGGAGAGTTGGCGGAGGCAGCAGAAAGCAACGATCCTTCTCCCTCCACCCTGCTTGCCTCAACGGGGTTGTTGAAGGCTCGAGCGATAGGTACCACGGCGCTGTCGACGAGTGTGCCCAAGTGAGGGAGCAGACCGAAGGAGAAGGTGTGACGTTCCATGTCCTGCTTGCTGTCCGGGTAGGTGGCTGCTTTGAGCAGGGAGAGACGCATCGTGCCGCCCTCAGTGGAGAAGCCGTACTTGCTGTCGGACAGAAGGGCAAGACCGTAGCTGGCTTCCGACAAGTCAGAGAATCGATGGCCGCAGACTTCAAACTTGGCCGCCTCCCATGTACTAGAGCAATTGAAAAAAGAGAAGAGCTATCAGCAAAGAGCTTGATCCGTGCTGATGAGTCGCAGAAGAACTTACGTGTTCCGGGTAGTGGGACGTTTCGTGATGCCGAACTGCGTTTCGTACGAAGCCGTATCAGACCGAAGCGTGCTAGGCACTTCAAACTTGAGGAAACGATGCTTCTCATGCCAATCAATTGTCGCGTCGAATCGTAGCAAGCTGCGAGTGTTCTTTGCTCCCTTGAGGGACGGTGCAGGTGAGGGTAGGGCGTCGAGCGAGACGTCGAATCGAACTTTGCTCTGGCCGAAGTTGGCCTCAAGGGTGAGCGTCGCGCGCCAAGGTCCAGCCTCGCTGATACGAACGCGGTCAAACTTGATGTTCTCGGTAGTGTTCAAGTGGTAGAGTTCAACCTCCCACGCATCGTATCTGTGGGAAGATCATGTCAGTCAAAGTTGGCAGCACAGCCAAAGGTATGCCAAGGACTCACGTCGGAGGATAATCTTCTGAGATGGTCAATCCAGCTCCTTGACCCTTCTGGATGAGCTCTCGGTCCGCTTCGATGTCGTAGATAGATGCGATACGGCCATCAGCAACCTTTACAGAGAGAACGCCATTATTGAGCTCAAAGCTGTTGTGGGACACTTCGTTCACTGTCAAACACAAGACATCGTTGTTAACAAATGATCGTAAGTCGCACAGATCCACCACAAAGAGCTTACCGAAGACTGCTTGCGAGTTACGCATAATCGCAGAGGCGTTCTCAACTACGGACAAGGCTCCACCGCCGGTAGTATCCTCGACCATAATCAACGCCTGTCGTCCACCGTCCTCGCTCTGACCCTGACCCATCTGGATCGTAGCCGTCCGAGGCAGACCCTGGGCCTCTACAGCAGGAATAGAGACCAGCTCGCGGCGAGGAATAGCAAGGGTGTTGAAAGCCCAGACAGTGGCATCGTCGTCCTCAGCCTGGTCCCACTGTGACTTCTCAGCGACCCTCATGGCGTGGGTGGCATCTTGAAGGATCCTGTTGCCACGTTTGCGAATGTCGGCGTAGATCTTTTCAATATCGTCGTATACAAGTCGGATACTGGACCCTGGCAGACAGTCGTGGAAGCTGCGAAGATTTGATCAGGTTTCAGCGTGAGCTAATGCTAGGATCTCTTTTCGGCGATACTTACTGGCACAGGAGCAGGTTCTGCCACAACTCGTCAATCTCCTCCTTCGGAACAGAGTAGTTATCACTCTTGATACTGGCCAAAGTTGTGACCCACTGCAACGCGCGAGACCATCGTGAGTGAAGGTAATCTGTGGGAAACAGAGGTCGAAACCGACTCACCTCGACATTGTGCATGAGGATCTCCAATGTACGGTTCCCCTTCTTAATGGACCCGTGGCTGGTGTAGACACCACGGTGGAACTCAAGGTAGATCTCTCCATTCCATGTGGGCAGCCGCATACCATTATCAGTATTCTTACGAACATTGTCGTAGAATGTAGGCGCGTCCTGACCGATCGAGACCTTCGGGACTTCCTTGTACCCGTTGTTCCACAGGGCGCGAATACGACGAAGACGTTGCAGCATCCAGTCAGTAGGACCACCGCCACCATCTCCGAAGCCGAACAGGAGCAGCGTTGAAGGCTGTACGTCCAAGTTCTTGTTGTTCCAAACACCTTTCCGGATGTCATCCATCCCAACTTGAGAATTGTAGTTGTCCACAGCCGTCATGGTAGCCAGGATCTGCGTCCCGTCGAGTCCGGTCCACTGGAGTGCAAAAAGGGAAATGAGCACACTGTACAACTGGATTGGGCTCTATTGGAAGGACTGCTTACCATGAAGCTGTTATGAGGGAACTTGTCGATGTTGTTCCAAGACAATTTCTGGGTAAAGAAGTAGTCTGCGCCAGCATTCCGTGCAATTTGAGGGATCTGGGCGTTGTATCCGAAAGTATCGGGAAGCTGCACAAAGAAGCACGATGATTATGTTAGCGGCCCCTGCTATGTGTAAGTTGTGAATTGATATCGTCAACGCACCCAGAATATGTTGCAACGCTTTCCGAAACGCGTCTCGAAGTATCGCTGGCCATACAGGAACTGTCTTACGAAGCCCTCTCCGCTTGGCATGTTCGCGTCGCACTCGACCCACGTACCACCGATGGGGAAGAACTTCCCGTCCTTCACGCTAGCCTGGACACGCTTGAAGAGCTCAGGATAGAGCTTCTCGAGCCAAGCGTACTGCTGAGCCGTACTCGCAGTGAACCGATGCTCCGAGAACCGTTCCATCAGCGAAAGTTGGGTCGACCAGGAACGCGCAATCTTCTGCTGTGTGGCTGAGAATGGCCAAAGCCAGGCGGTATCGATGTGGGTGTGCCCAATTGCGCAAAGTGCATTGTCGCTCTTCTCGCCCTTGAGGTCTTCCCAGACCTTGGCGCCCTGTTCGGCCCAACCAGCGCCGAGCACGTCTTCTGCGATCTTGCGCCCCTTGATCCAAGTCTTTCGATCATTCTTGCGCCAGACGTCTTGGATCTCATTGGCTGCCCAGAGCGCCTTGTTCCCGACGATACTGTCCTTAGGCATCTGTTCGACAAGTTGTTTCAAGGTCTCAAAGTCCCACATGAGCCCCCATGCGACAGGGTCCTTGGCAACGAGGTCGGCGGAAGCCAACTTGAACTGTCGGTCTGGGTCAGGATCGTGGTCGAAGTTGACGCTCTGACCGAACATTCCATTGCAGGAGATCCTGCGCTCAGTGTGAGGAGAGGAATGAGGTGAGTAATGCGAACGACGGGCTCCCGCCGCTTCCAAAACGTTCACTCACTCGATGTAGAACGTGTTGCGACCCTTGCGCCACTGCTTTGTTAGAGGATAGTCCACGCGGCGGTCGTCTCCGTGGCCACCTGTGATGCCTTGCAGAGCAATGCCATCTTCGGTAAAGATCAGAGCCTGCCCGCCGGTGAGGTCGAGTCGGATTCCTGTCAGCTTCGACCAGAGATATAGGAACCAGCAGGCGCACTCACCTCGCAGCTTGGGTCGAACTCGATCTGAACATCTTCCTCGTCACGCCAGTCCTTGGGAACCTCGAAGGTAAACTTGACCCAGTGGTTCGTCCAGCTCGGTCCGAACGTGTCGCCCTTCTTGAGGGAGACGTACTTGTTGTCCTTGCTGGTGGCCTCCTTGAAGTTAGGCTTAGAACCCGCGGGTGGGTCCCAGCGCGAAAGCTCTACGGCCGGACTAGAATCTGTGCGATGCTTGAAGAGGACGGAGGCCAAGTTGTAGTCGGCGAACTGTCCGCCGATGAACTCCTGCAGACGCTTCTCACGGAGCGAGCGAATGGCAGGACCGCGAACGGGCCGGTCGGTGTCGGAGGAGAGCAGAGGGTATGCTGGGCTAGACGACATGATGCAGTAGTGCTGAGGTTCCGAGCTCCAGTGAATGTCCAGAACGACGGAGGTTGGAGCGTTGGAGCTGTGAGGGACAATGCTGAGGCGATCTTGATCGACACCACCTTCCCCGCACGCCCCAAAAGGAAGGTGGCCCAAGCTCAAAGGGATCTCGCACTCCAATCAATGGAAGGAAGTCGATGCAATCCAGATGCAAGTCACATTTCTACGAGACAGGAGCCTATGGAGACACAGAACACAGAACCAAAACGAAGCGGTGGTAACAAAGAGGAAGAAGTGCGCGGTGCACAAGGTGAGATAATTATGAATTTGGTTATTCTAAGGGAGGACTACTCTATGAGCGTGGCGCTGAATCCCTGACTCCGCCGCTTCCACCTTCCTGAAGGTCGCCCTCACCCTCCCCCGAGGTAGACGTGTGACAGTGTGTATGGTGGCGTCACGGTCGGTCCTCCCCTGCCTCGTGCCCTGTCGAGGGTCATACAAGCACTGATGCGACAGGCTCGGCCGCGCGGACCGCTTCGCCAATTTTGCCGCCTGGATGGTTCATGCCGAATACAGTCGCGTCCAAGTCGCACATCTGAGCGAGCGTGAGGAGCAAAGTGTCGCCCATGGCGAGAGCTACCGTTGTACTCGAAGTAGGTGCCGGGAGACGCGTCGGGCTTGCCTCGTGGTGGTCGACAAGTACAGGTCGAGGCGCCTTGGCAGCGATCGTCCAGCTTGACGCGCTTTGCTGAAGGGGTTGCCTGGCTGTGACTGGTGGAGGAAGGTCCGAGGTCGAAATCGTCAGATCTTGTACCTCCATGTCGACTTCCTCGTCGTCGTTGATGACTGTCCGGCAGTCGATCCAGGCTGCCGACGCGCGTCCTAGATCGGATTCCTCTTTCCTCCGGCCGCACATCGCCACCGTTTTGACACCGCGACGTTCAAGATGCGGGAGCAACGCGACTAGCTCAGGACTGCCACCGCTGTATGATAGTGCGATTACGACGTCTTGGTTAGGCGTAACGCATCCCAAATCACCGTGGAGGGCCTCGACTGGATGCAGGAAACAGCTGGGTACGCCGAGGGAAAGGGCCGTCGCGTGGAGTTTCCGTCCGATCAGGCCAGACTTGCCGACACCGGTCCAGACAATCTTGCCGCCTGAGCGACCTGTGGAAGGTGCAATCGTGTCGTGTAGGAGCGAGAGCGCGTCGGCGAAGGCTACACGCGTGTAAGGGTGGTGAGCGACGCGCCATGACGCGTGTGCCAGCGCAAGGGATTGGGCGTGAAGCGATTGAGCCGCGAACGTCAACGCGTCGAAGCGCGACTTGCCTCCGACCGCCGATGCCGAATCTTCTTCGCCGAACTCGTGCGCGTTTTCGCCTTTCAATTGTGTCAACCCATCGAACTGTGAAAATGATGAGCTTGAGAAGGAAGATGTCCGTGATCCGCTCGAGTCCGAGGCGTCAAATGGCGAGAGGGAGGGAGATGAGCATGCAGAGGCAGAGGACTCGGAGTTGGCGACGCTATTTCTACCGGACATGTTGACGAAAGCTGTTCTTATCTAGAGATGCTGTATGAAGGTTGCTTGAGGACTCGTGCGACACCTGCTGGCGAGCTTTGTATGCTGAGTATCGGGAGAGGTCGAAGAGGAGGTAGCGATGCAGTGCGAACTTGTGAGGAGGGGGGGGGCAATCGCAAAGGGAGCGTGAGGCGAACTCTTATACCACAGATGAGCCTTTGTTCACAGAGATCTACGTCCGATAGCAGATAGAGGTTGGAACAATGGGACGATCGAGAAAATGCATACTGCTGTCAGCAACGACAGCCGGAACGCGTCAGCCATCGTAACCACGCAGTAGACGCGCCTCCATAGCTGGTTTGTGAGCGTAAAGTCCGGGCCCGTAGGCTAACTTCTCCAGACGCCAACGCGAAGACACAGCGATCTCATGCGCGCACATGCATGAGCACATTATTATTGGCACCGCCTTCTTGCTGGAATCTGGGATTACCGTAAGGTGCAAAGTCGCGGCGCTGACTGCTGAGGTAAACCGAAAGAAATGGTGGATGCAGTAGTGGGATCTGGCCATCGCCCAGCATTAGAGTGCCGAGCAAGAGCAGAGGAGTATCGAACACATTGGTGACACAACTCCACTCCGACGCGTAATCACGTATCTTGTCTCGAGTCACGACATCAACGCGGACCGCGACTGCGCAGTGGGCTCCCCGGCAAGGTAGATAAAGGAAAGAGGTTGCGAGCGCGAAACACGTTCGAACGAAGGAGCTGGAACCTGGAAGTCGGTCGATCCCGTCGGTCCGGCTGGTCCCGAACATGCTGCGCCACGTGAGATGCGAGATGAGCGATGACATCACTACGCATTTCCGCCGCTGCTCGCTGACATCCATTTAATTTCGCCGATGCCCATCACCACCGTCGGCATTCCCCGTTCGCGGTTCTCGCTGACGCCTGACGGCTGAGAAGGAGACGATGCTGTCAAGAGCTGAGCTGACACAGATATTCCACAGCGGGTGATGCGTTATCTGGTGACGCGGTGCGTCGTGTGTGGTGTTGCTGGACGACCGACGGGCGACGACCGACATCGCTCCTCTGCTCCTCGGACAGTGAATTGAACTCGAATCACAGGTCCCAATAATTTACCAGATCGTCCTACGTCCTTGGAGGACCCTGCGTTCTGTCCTCGGCCAACCCATGGATGGGAGAGCGGATGAGTATGATGATGATGTCCTATTCTCGGCGAACCACGACAGGTTTCCCTCCACCCACTAACTCACTCAAAATCCTTCCTGCCTCCAGTTCATTCAGATCTCAAAGTGGCCGCTCGAACGAAGGCTATCCTTGTCACTTACACCTCTTTGCCTCAGCAGAATTCCAGGAATGAGCTTGGTCTTGTTGGCCGCGCATATGTATACGCTGACATCTTCCTTTTCCCACTGAACGTCCTTCCCATCCTCTCTTCCTTCTTCTGCTCTAGACATATTTTCATAGGAAGGAATGCCCACCAGTCCGATGCAGGGGATGCGGTCGAGCAACGATCTAACCGACGCCACGCTCACACCTGACTCGCCCGTCAGCGAGCCAAAGCCTTGGGATGGCACCAAAGACGAAGCCACTCAAGACCAACTCTCGGCTGCTGGTCGCAGCTTGTACGAGACCCCTGGTGAAGGACCACAATTCCTTTTCGGCAGAGCCCGCACAAGTCATTCCATCCCACTTGCGCCTAAGGCCCAACAGAGCGAGAACGCTGACGAAGGGAATCGAGAAGGAGGATCGGACGCGGAAGGCAAGTCGGATGCGCAAAAGAAAGGCGATGAGCGCAAAGAACAAGATCAGGACGAGGAGGACAGAAATAAGATCGAGTGGGACGGCCCGAAGGACCCAGAAAACCCTCAAAACTTCTCGCTGAATTACAAGTGGGCACTGACTCTCCTCGTGTCTTTGCTTACACTCAATGTGTGAGCATCTCTGAGTATCCGGGCATGCTAGGCACACACGATGACAACTAACTCTATGCCATCCTGATTTTCCAGTACATTCGCTTCATCAGCACCTTCCTCAGCAACAATGGCGATCGCCTCTCGCTTCGGTCTCACAATGGTCCAATCCCAACTCGTCACCTCCGTCTTCTTATGGGGCTACTGCGCCGGACCTTTCATCTGGAGCGCCTCGTCAGAGATCTTCGGTCGTCGGCCCATCTTCGTCATCTCCTTCCTGGGATACACCCTCTTCATCCTCGGACAAGCTCTTGCAAAGAATCCGGAAACTCTGCTCGTCACTCGCTTCCTGAGCGGGGTATTTGCCAGCGCCCCTCTGACGAATGCTGGAGGGCTCATTGCTGACATCCATGATGCCAAGGAGAAGGGCAAAGCGATCACGATCTTCACAGCGGCGGTGTTTGGAGGACCGGTGAGCACTTATCTTTTTGAGATCAAGGAGTGACCACAACGTTGACATTCCGAATTCGAATCTGCAGTCACTCGGACCAATCGTAGGCAGCTTCGTGACAGAAGGCTGGCGCTGGGAGGGAGTCTTCTGGGTGCTATTTGCTTTCGCCGGTGTTTGCTGGATCCTGATCGTGGCCTTTCTCCCAGGTGAGCATTCGAATTCCTGGTCTCGAAGACACTGATAAGTGAACTTTGGGTGACTGACGACGTGATGTGCGTTTACAGAGACATTCGCACCTGTCTTGCTCGCGAAGAAGGCCAAGCGTCTCCGCAAGGAAGATCCGGAGAAGTACAAGGACGCCTATGCCGAGCACGAGAAGATGACAAACGAGACCAGCACATTGGCGATCATCAAGAAGACGATCGTAACACCCTTCAAAATCATGTCGATGGAGATCATCTTGATCCTGATCACGATCTACCTCTCGGTCGTATACGCGGTCCTCTATGCGTTGTTCGAAGCCTTCCCGGTCATTTTTAGCGATATACACGGCATGAGCATGGGGGTCGCCTCGCTCCCGTTCCTCGCCATCCTCGTCGGATCACTCATTGGCGCCGGGTTGAACATCTTCCTCAACCATCGATACCGCTTCCTGCAGCACCTCTGGAAGGGAGCCCCACCACCCGAAGAGCGACTTTACGGCGCCATCTTGGCGGGACCACTACTTGTCGCCGGAGCGTTCGCGCTCGGTTGGACTGGATACAAAGCTTCGATCACACCGTGGGGAGCTATCATCTCCGCTATACCCCTGGGTACAGCAATCACTCTCGTCTTCATCAGTCTTCAGTCGTTCATCATAGATACCTACGGGGCGAACTCGGCTTCGGCCCTGGCGGGAAACACCATCGTTCGATCTGCAGTTGCCGGAGCCTTCCCGCTCTTCACTACGCAGTTCTTCAGGGGGCTAGGAGTCAACTGGGCCGCTTCCATAGTCGGCTGGGTGGCCCTTGTCCTCGCGCCTATCCCGCTCCTGTTCTACCTCTACGGACCTCGCATCAGGAAAACAGGAAGCAGCTACGCCCCATGCCACGATTTGAAGAGGCGCACCGAGCTGGAGGAAGAGGGGATACTGCCCAAGGATTCGTACCGCGCCATGTGGGGGGAGGCTCGCACAGGTGTCAAGGAGGCGCGGCGCCAGCTCCTCGAGGAAGAGCGTTCGCAGAAGGAGGGCGAGTCCAAAGAACGAGCATGATTCAACTGTGTAACTCTTCAGCTTTACGAGCATCATGAATGGGCGACTGTCCGTCGCATAGATACCACAATACCATCACTATCATACTGTATCCCAAGCTGCCTGAGACAGAATCCACAATTCCAGAAAGAACACTAGAAGGAGTTCAATCGGTTGCTCTACGTACTTCTTCATTACCCCTCCATGTTCTGTACACTCGCCGTGCCTGTTCGTCTGGTGTGCTCCCCGAAGAGGCAGATAGTTGAAGTGATGAAGGGTGTGTGTATTCCTTGCAGCCAAACGGAGAATAGACAGCGCGAGTGGGTCAATCGCTGTCCTCCCCGCTGCTATCGTCTCCATCCTGTGGCGCCTGACCGCCAGAGGTAATCGACATCCCCGCCACCGAACCCTCCACAATAACATTCGCCCGCCGCGCGTCGTTGAGACCAGCCACGTCCCGGAGTCTCGTCTTGCCATTAGAGGTGGAGTTGATCTCCGCCGGGGTGACCTTGCGTCGGGGATATCCCCCCAGCACGAGCTCGAATCCGTACGCATGCTCATATCCCTGTGGAGGTCCACTGGCACCCACACCCTCAGCAGAACCGCCCACGAGCGATGCCGTCTCGATGTACGCAAACACACCCTCCAACTCATCATCCAACCCAAAAGAGCGCGAAAGCGACCTGCCCCCCGGAAGTCGGAACTGGATCAAGATCTTCTCATCCTCAGACTCCGCCACACCTTCAGCAGGAACCAACCTCGCCCGTGCCCAACTTCTCCAGCTCTCCAACCTACGCTTCTCCTCCTCCCTCCGCGTCTCTTCCTCCCTCTTCTTCCTCTCCTCCTCTTCCCTCCGCTGCTCAGCTTCCCGTCGCGCCCTCACTCGCGCAACATCAGCCTGTGCAGCCCGTTCGAACGCAGCATCCTGCTCTGCCCTCAACGCCCGTTCCGAGGCCAGCCGAGCCCGTTCGGTTCCCAGTCGGGAGAGATAAGGTTGAACACGGGGGACTAGCAGACCTGTGAGATGTTCCTGTAGTTGTCTGGCAGCAGTCGCAGGAGTAGGTTTGACCAATGCTGTACCTGAATGACGAGAGAGGACTGCTAAGCGTGGTGTCGTGGATGAGGAGGAGCTTAAGGAGGAAGAGGACCGGGATGTTCGGGAGGGTTGGAGGGAGACGAAGGCGACGAAGGGGAAGGTGGTCGCGTCGCACATGTCGGCAACCTGCCATGCTTCGCGTTCTCGAATGTCGCCGGCCCAGACCAAAAACTCGGGCCGGCTAAGTACTTCGACGAGAGAAGGGTCGGTGAGTGTTTGTCTGTCAGGAAGAAGCCAGAAAAGTCAGCGCATTTTGCTCTCGGACGATGGAAGATCCTTCACCGTCCCCGTATAGAACCTCATTCACTTACCTTCTGAAGATGTCGCTGTTCGGATTGTCGATGCTGGTGAGGACAATAGCGAGCACCTTGAGCTCGTCCTTGGCTCTCTGACATGCCTGCGAATACGAGCCGACAAAGAGAGGAGGATACGTCTTGCTCCGCTGTTGCTGTGACCCCGACTCGACCCCATTCGTCGACTCGGCGAGGTCGTGCTCGAGATCTCGAATATACTGCTCTGCCGCAGCGCGCGCATCGATCGTCATCCGCGTCCCCGCTGATGGATGATGACGCGACACGCTCCCGCTCCCACCTCCAGATCCTCCTACTCCCCCACCCGGTCGAATACGGAGCAGACGAAGCAAGAAGAGAAGTAACCCTTGGGCGATGGAGAAAGGTAGGGTAAGAGTTTGATAGAGTATGTTCCAAATCGAGGGCCATCCGTTGGGAGGTTGTCCTGCCGCTGCCGCCGCCGCCGCACCACGAGCATGCTGAAGTCGATCATCCTCCGCAAAGGGGTTATTCGTTCCTGTGCCTCCATACGAGAGACCGACTCGTCCTCCACCCGTGCCCCCCGCTGTCCTTCGATAGAGCTGCTGTCCGCCGTTCCAGAGAGGAGCACGTTCCGTCCGGAGCGTCTCGCCAATACCACCGACATTACTATCGTCAATCTCCATCTGCTGAATTCTCCGAGCGGTCGCAGCGTCGTCCTCGGTGGATGGGGTTGCACTACCACCTCCGCCCGCTGTTGCGTCTCCTCCGATAGACTGCTTGAAGAGGGCGACGGCGCGTGAGACGTTCCAGTCTTCGACAGCTAGGAGGGAGCGGAGGATGTCATCGTCCTCATACGGCTGCTGTTGTCCATCCTGAGAGGCGGCCGAGGAGGAAGAGGGAGATGTGGCTCTGAGGTGGGCTCGGAGCGAGGTGAGCAAGATGGCCTGCTGTGCTTCCGATGGGACTGACATGGTGGGTTGTCTGCCTTTCAAGTTTCTTGCTCTGGTTGCTGTCGTGGAGGTCGTCGTGCTCATCATCAGTAGCGTGTCCGGGCGTCATGATGTCAGGCGAGTGAGGCTTCCAGCCGACAACCAGCCGACAAGGGATCGCACCACCTCACCACCCAATCACAGGCAGCACACAATGGGAGAAGCATGACGAGGATACAGAAAGATGTGATGTGGTTGCGGTATGTGTGGTAGACAGTGGAGGGATGACTTAGAAGTACAAAGAAGGGATCAGATGAAAGCAATTGCTTTGTGGGAATGAGGGTCCGAGTTGGATGAAGAGGGGGGCGCATTCAAAGACCATGGCCGCCGAGGGGACCTTGTGCCTCGCAGCTGGCAAGACACTTGTCGGGGAAGCGCAAGTTGCACTCTGCTGCGTTCTTCTTGGGGTCCTTCTGAGCGCAGAGCTTCTTGCCCTTGAAGACGAACTCCTTCTTGCCGATGTCGCCAACGGTCTCGCCGTCCTGTTTTGGAAAGGAGTGAATGGGGAAAGACTGTCAGCTCAAGGAACTTCTTGTGCGCGAAAGAGAGAGCCAAGAAGGGTTGACTACTGACCTTGACACAGCTGACCTTCAAGTCAGGGCAGACATCCTGCGATTGGAACCAGTCAGGGATGGCGACGTCGAAAGTGTGGTAGCCGAAGGGAAGCTGGAGGTGGATGACCTCGCTGCTAGGGGCAGGTGCAGCTGCAGCAAGGGTGGCAACAGCCGCGATGGAGGCGAGGATGGCGAACCGCATGTCTGGAGAATGAAAGGAGTTGGGTGTTGACTGTGGAGACTGTTGGTGCTGTATGGGGGGTTGTGGAGAGAGAGACGGAAATCAGCAGAGCAGCTTCTTTTATACACACTCCCCCAACGGAAGCAATCGTCACTCACTCACCCAGTCACAGCACAGCCAGTCCGCCCGCGGACGCCTCCCTGCTTGGCTCGACGTTTCGGCCCCCCCCTGATCAACGTTCTCACACAGAACAAGGTGGGTTCCCGGTAAGCAACTTTCTTTAAAGTGCGGTTCAGGAGAAATGACGATGGCCGATGACGTCGTTGTGCAGAATCAGCTCAGAAGTAGGCCCGCGCTTTGGTCCCAGCTCCCGCATTCAGCTCGCCGATGGACATCTGCTGGTGCTGAACATGCATTCGGACTTGGTTCGACGAGAGGCAGGGCTCTAGACAACATCCTTAGAAGGGTATCGATTTCACCCAAGATGAGCCTGCGCGACATGGGCTCCACGCTCGCTCATTAGCAAGAGCCTCTCCACCCCGCCTTTCCGCTGCAACACCCTTGCCCTTCGATCAAAATCGTGCCCATCCCTGTTCCCGTTCCCGCCGCCGCGGTCAAGGTCGAAGACCCAGAACTTTAGCTTTCACCTGCAACCAACACACTATCGCTCCTGGGGCCGTCCTGGCGTAGTGTTCCCAGGCCATGGAGGAAGTGCCGGTTGATACTGGATAAGGCGATGCGATTTCCGAGATAATGGTAGTTGCGGCACATCGGAGTCCTCGGTCCGTTGGGAGAAGTGGGAACTATGGTTGGGTGTCGGAGGTAGATCGCGCTACAGGTCGTGAAAGACGGTTCGAGGCGGGATGAAGACGAAAGGCGCTGCGAATGGCGGGAAGTTGGATGAGCGGACTTCTGCAGGTGTCGCTTCTATACACTTTGCCTTTCTCAGCAACAGCCGGCGCCGTCGCCTAAGCCTCAGCAAGTAACAACTGCCGGCTCCCCCATGCCCTCGCCCTCCTCCACGACGTTTGGCGAAGCAGTCTTCTGAGGTCGCGGGTTCGCCTTCCGCTTGGCACTGTCACGACGTACGGCGCGATGCTTGAGAAATCTACGGAATTACGAGAGCGGCGTGTGCGCATGTTCAGGACGATTTGGTGGGCTGTGATGGCGAGGAGGCGGGGGAGGATGGTGTTCGAGAGGCAAGGTCGTAGCCTCGCTGAACTCGGTCGGAATCGGCGAGCTCGGAACGGACTTCTTCTGTAGGTACTGAAGTTACTGATCTTCTTCTTCTTGACCCTGAAGCTTCTGGTTGGGGTGCCGATGGTGCTGGTGGTGGTGCTGGTTTTTCTGATTGAATGCTGCTTGATGATGCTGCTGGGGTAGACTTTGCGGCGTCGTCGACTAAGCGCGCATCCAGCCGTGCCTGCGCGTCTTCTGGGGGCGCTTGTAGGAGTGATGCGCGCCATGCTGCGTCTCTCGCTTCGATCAGCTTTGCATTTGCCCGTACTCTTGTAATGCGCTCGGCGTCTTGTTGGAGTTCCTGATGTGGCAGAAGAATAGCAATCAGGGTTGGAGCTCATGCTGGAGCGCAGGGACTAGGGGAGGGGTCCACTCACCTCTAGAGTGGGTGGTTGTCTGCGAGTGTGTCGAAGCCATGCAACCCACTGGGCGGGAATGGAGCTCTGGTCATACTCCGATGGGGCCTTCTTCTCCTTCCAGTCGATGGATCGGCGCGTATGTCTTGGATCTGTGAATATGGACAAGAAGAGATCAGCACTTGCCCAACTAGGAGCAGGGTGAATTATGAGGTAGACACGTACCTGTGCTGCCACTCCTGCTGGGTAGCTCGTAGAAGGAGTTCCCATTGAGGTCGTACCCGACAAAGTAGCGCGATTTTCCGAGGCGAAAGATGCTGGAGATTGCCTTGAACATGTCCTTCTTACAGTCTTGCTCGGTGTATCGTATCAGCAAGTTGAGTGTCGTCTCGCTGAGCTCGAGATGGATGAGCTTGGTGTCGAGTTGCGAATGCTGACCTTGGAAGATGGAAAGGTGGTGATCGATCGATCAATCAATCAATCAAATATAAGAGCTGGGGCTGATCGATCGGTTGATTGATTTGATCGATCGCCCACTGAACCTCTCTCTCCCCGGCCTCTGACTGCCGCTTCCACTCGGTCACTCGCTCACCACTGCGATCACCTCTGCCTATGAATTCGACGCTGTTGTTGCCTTGTCTTTGCTGTCTTTGCTATCTGAATGAAGTGCTGCTACTGTTCTGAATGCTGAGAGTGATGTTGCGGTGTCTGCTTCTGGCTGGTCTGAAGTTCCTGAGCCGACCTCGACCTTCTCACCTTGATGAGCGAGTGGATGAGGTCCAAGCTTCTCTCTGCACTACCCCAAGCTTCACCCACACAACCACACGCACGGCACACACACACTCCCTCAGCAGCAGCAGCAGCTCATCACCCACAGGAATCTCTCCCGCTCGCTCGGACTGCTAGCATACAGCGACACAAGCCCCCGGCGTAGGATCCTTTGCGGGTACAAGGGACACCGCCTCAAGAACCTTCGACACTTCGCCTCATCTTCTCTTCTCCGCACACCCCAGGAAGAAGCGAGCTTGGAGAATCGAGTTGAGAAGGCCAACCCAGATTCCACAGCGGACACTGCATCAACAGTAACTTACAGCGAAAAGACACCGTGCAGAGCGAGCGAACAGCTCAACTTCCGCTGATCATCATGTGAGCTTGAAGTCGTCCCTCCGCATACACACTGCAAACCAGCGCTGATCTCCCTTTCCTCACCATGTGTCGCACCTTCACCAGGTCATCATCTGCCGGCAGCCCAACCAAGGCACGTCTCTCAGGCAACACGCCTTCCCTCTCGGACCGCATCGCAGCATTACAGCGAAGAAACGTCTCCGGTCCTGCTTCCACCTCCGCAGCCGCTTCAACACCAACTACCGCACTACCACCTTCCTCAAGCTCAGCCTCGTCCTCTCCCTCTGGCTCATATCTCGCACCACCGGGAGGAGGAGGAGGGAGCTCATCCGCCTCTTCTGCAGTGAAAGACCGTATCGCTCGCCTTCAATCCAAGGGTGATGGCGAATCTCCACTCCTACCACGCTCCTCCTTCGGCGCCCCTGCTCCTAACCCAGAGGTAGCTTCACATGCGCTTCGTCAATTCCCAGGCGCCTCCCTCGGCCCTGCACAGGGAGCCACACTGAGACCGCAAATGACCGGAGGTGCATGGCTCAACGGTATGCCGGCGAATACGTCCGGGGGTCCCCTCCGTCCTCAGATGACGGGTGGGATGTGGGGGAATCAGTACTATGGTGCGCACGCCGCCGTGCCTATGCCACGAAGAGGTGAGTAGTTGAAGCTGAGATCTCCAGACCGATCCCGCATATATGCGCTATCTTGCATTCTGACTTCTCCATGGCTTCACCTCGGCGCGCGCGAAAAAAAATGCAGGTGTGTCCCCAACGGTACCAACGACTCCAACACGAAAGCAAACAGAGCCAGTCGTCCTTGGTGGCCGGGACGACGCCTTCGCCGAACTGGACCGGGAAGCCGAACAGGCACGCGCCCGAGAAGAATCCGTCGAAACGACCACCTCCGACGCAACGGTGTCCCAAACTTTGCCAGACACTACTGCGACAAAATTGCCAACGTTCCCTTCTGCCCCAGATTCCTCCCCTCCACCTCCTTCCTCAGCCACAACTTCGTCGATTTCCTCCGCGGCGACGACGTTGCCCAATTTGCCTGAGGCACCCACAGAGGCACCTCAACTCAAATTGGATCCTTCGCCCGATGATCGCCGGCCTCCTTCTCCCATCACAGCAAATGGTCAATCGCGAGAGATCGAGATCGGCGTCCGGGTTCCAGATGATCCTGATGCTCAGCGCAAGTTGGACGAACTAGTCTCGGCCGCTGATAATCTTCACGTCCAAACTACGACCCCCCCTTCGCCGACGGCTAGTAGCAGCAAAGACGACAGCAACGACGCCCGGAAGTTCAATCCGCTCTATCGCGACATCACCGATGACGATGATCTGCTCAGTCCAGCTGATCAGTTTGGGACACTCACCGTCCTGAGACGGAGTCGTACGGGATCTTCAGTCTCGGATGGGTTGCACGGTGTGGGACAAGCGGCTGTGGAGTCGCTTATGGACGCGTCGGATGATGATGAGAGCCAGGATCGAGAGATCCGCACGAATAGCGGTGGTGGTGGGAAGAGGAACGCGATATCTGGGCTTCCTCCGACGTCTCCGCCCTCACGCCAACACAGAGCGAGAGACGAGGCAGGTCAGAATGGGACCTCTCATTCAGACCAGTCATATACGAATGGTTCGCCTGCACGCGGGAGTTCGAGCGGAGTTCGGACCGAGTCTCCTACTGCTATGTTGCAATCTCCCATCCGAGGGACGAACGGCAGGGGAGGGAACGGCATCAATCCACTTTCCCCTTCCTCCTCGTCATCCTCGTCCATCCGGCTTCCTACGAGTGACAGTACCGAGAGCGGGATGACGGTCACCTCCAATCCACGTACGATCCACGACTCACCGGATCGGGTGGCGGAACTTCGGCGTCCTTCGGCCTCGGGTTCGTCCGTGATCACGGACCGGACTCAGTCGCCCACTGTGCCGCGTCGCTCGGCGAGTGTGGCCAGTAGCAATTATAGTAGTGCGAGTGGTGGACGATGGTCGACGGCTGTCCCGCAAGCCGAACCCATCTTTGAGGACTCACCGAGTGGTTCGCACGGCGGTCGGGAACGGGAGCGGGAACAGGATCAGGAGCGGGATCGGGATGGAGGGGGATCAGCAGCAAGTATAGGCGCGTCGGCGGCGAGTCCGGGTTCGAATCATGCGGCTGTTTCTGCTTCTGCTGCGAGGGCGAGGGCGAGGGAGGCGATTGCGCTTGCGAGGAGTAAGAGTCAGGGCGGACGGCTGGCGAGACCGCCGCCTCCTGGTCGGACTTTGACTGCGGCGGAGTTGGATGCTAGTGATGATGACTATGAGCCTGGTGAGTAGTAACCTTGGTCTCTCCCCTTTATCTTTGCTTCGAGGATCTCTCTCCGGTGGGAAGTGCTGAACTTCTTTTTCCCTATCTGGACTTCTTCGTACAGGATGGGCAAGCATCATCTCTCGCAAATGAGCAGCTGCGAGAAGAAACTTCAAAAGGAGCGGCCCGATAGTCGGTCGGGGGATTAGGGACCTTAGGAAACTCGGGGAAATGGACGGTTTCAGGGCGAAAAGAACAGAACAGGCTTCCTACTTTACTCTCTCTCTTTTGATCTAGGTCCTTCCGCTCACTCTTGGATGGCCCATTCGTCAAGCATCCGACTAGGCGCATGAATCCGTTCTCGGGTGGCTCGTTCGTCCTCCTCCCCGGGTACAGCACTCTCTCACCCTCGTCTCTATCCTTCAAGAACTTGTGCTCGTCACCGAATTTCACTCGCGAAAGGTCCTCTCGTCTGGTCTCTCTTTTCACGCACATCGCCCCCCACACACCCTTGCCCCAACCACACCCATACTTCAGTCCGACGCCCCTCGACATCAATACAAGGCATTCCCGTCTAGCTTCTTCCCTTCTCTCTTTTTTCTTCTTCTTTTTTTCTCTGTTCTCCAATCCCACAAGATCCTGCTGCCCCATCCCCACTTCCAATTTCTCTCCTTTCTCTCTCTCTTCCTCTCTCTACTTTACTTAACTCAACTCCAACCAAACATTTTCCTTCACATTCTATCTACTGTCGCAGGCTAACGTAGTCTTCCTGGACGTGGAAGAGATGAGTGGCTGCGATGTCCGTTACGGTGGAAGCAGCGGTACATACATGGTTGAGGGGGTTGGTTGAGGTGATGACAAAAAGACGCCATTTTCGTTTGCTCTGAGCTCACTCAAAGCCCTCTCCGCTCGCCAAACCCGGGCTCTTCGCGAGGGCCTGCCTGAGCTGGAGGCAGGAAAGGAATGAAAGAAAAGCGCTCCTGCCGTTCCAGCCGAGGGCAAGTGTAAGTCTGGGGACTTGTTCGCTCTCCTAGCTCATTAAAAAAGGAAGGGCTCTGCTCGCTGCTCGACCTTCGCTCTTCCAGCCGTCCATCATCCCCAAGTCCTCCTCCTCAACTCGTCCCCAAATCTCTCCTCTCTGCCTCTTGCTCCCGAGAACTTAGCATCCAAGAACAAAGAAGAAGAAGAAGACCTAACAATGCCTTCCGCGACCGAAGCTCCCCGCTGCCCCCTAGGCTTCACAGGAACCCCACCCGCAGGCCACCCAACCATCCCCGGCCTCTCCTCCTCCCACTCCTCCTCCCCAACTTCAAAACAACAACATTCCCACCTAACCTCAATCCAAACCTTCATAAGCAACATCCTAGCCCAACCATGGTCTAACACACATACCATGCTCGTCCTGGATGCGCTCTTCATCCTTGCGGCGACGTTGGTGGCGATTTATTGGGATCGGATACCCGGGTTGAAAGGGTTGAAGGCTGGTGGGCCCAGGGCTGGGGCTGGGGCGACGGCGGATCAGGGTGCTGCATCTTCTGCTGCGGTGGCCGGAGGGTCGAAGCAGGCGAGTTCGTGAAGATTCGATCGGTACGTACGGAACTGGTCCTGGATCAGATTTGCCAGAGGGCCATGGAAAGCTGAACTCGTACCTTCTTCGCACAGACTCCAGTCACATCCTCGTACATACCACACGGTTTGCGGGCGCTTTACTCAAGGATCCCCACGCTCCTCTTGCAATCGAAGCCGGCAGAGAGCCGTGAGACAGTCCGATCCCCGACAAAAGCGATTGGAACAGTGTGATCGTAGTGTCTATTCAAAAACAAGTGGAGAGTCGAGGGTAGTGACATCAAGCAGGAACAAAAATCGAGGGAGAAGGCAACTTCGAAAGGGGCAGCGACGCCGCGGCAAGCTAAGATTGTCCATCAGAGAAGAAGAGAGAAAGAAATGGACCTGAGAATGAGCCAAGAGAGAGACTGCCAGGCGCCAAAAGGAGGGGGAGGGAATTGGGTGCGGTAACGAAGCCGGAGAGACGCCTCATGCCCAAACAGGGTCCATAACCTCAGGCCCACGTCCAACCTGGTGCACCTTGAATCCAATCTTACGAAGCGCAGGCGCATCCACAACGCCTCTCCCATCGAACAGGAACGCAGGCTTGGTCATGCCCTCGTACACCTTGGCCCAGTCCAGCGTCCGGAATTCGTCCCACTCTGTTGCGATGACGATCGCCTCGGCACCCTTGCATGCGTCGACGGCTGAGGAGGAGACAGTTACTTGGGCCTTGACTGTGGGGTTCAAGGATGGGGAAGTCAGCAACGGGATCCTTGATTGGCAGATGTACCGAAATCAGATTAATAGACTCACTAGCTGCGGAGTCATCAACAACACCGGGCTCGGTAAGGTCCATGTAGATCTGAGCGGTGGGAACCTTGGGGTCGTAAATGTTCAGGAACGCGTTCTCCTGTCGGAAGAAGCTGCAGAGGGTGATAGCAGCCGACTCGCGCTGTAAGAGAAGGATGGAAGAGGATTGATCAGTACAAGTTGGCTAGCATCAATTCCAAGATCGAATGACAAAACGTACCGTGTCACCAGTGTCCTTCTTGAACGCGAACCCAAGAACAGCAATCTTCTTCATCGTGATCGTGCTGAACAAAGTCTGCACAACCTTCGTCGCGAATCGAGACTTGGACCACTCGTTCATCGTGATCACCTGCTCCCAGTACTCAGCGACCTCGGGCAAGCCCAAGCTGTGGCTGAGGTAGACCAGGTTGAGAATGTCCTTCTGGAAGCAACTTCCGCCAAAGCCGACACTGGCCTTGAGGAACTTGGGACCGATGCGCTTGTCGAGACCGCAGGCGTGGGCAACCTCGTCGACGTCGGCGCCGGTGGCCTCACAGATGGCGGCCATGGCGTTGATGGAAGAGATACGTTGGGCGAGCAACGCGTTGGCAGCCTGATCACAACAAGGAGAGGGCTGTGAGTTACAAATCCGCTTCATGTAGGTGATTCAAAAAGGTGGAAGACTCACAAGCTTACTGAGCTCACTGCTCCACAGACCTGTGGTGAAGATGCGCTCGCGTGGTACCCAGTGCTCGTACACGTTGACCAAGGCCTCACGCGCGTCACGAGCCTCCTGGGAGGACAAGCTACCGATCAACACACGGTCAGGTTGCTTAAGATCGGAAATGGCAGTACCCTCAGCGAGGAACTCTGGGTTGGAGAGGATGTCGAATCGGAGTCCTTCGCGCGAGTTGGCTTCGAGAATTGTTCGCATGGACTGGGCGGTTCGGCATGGGACTGTGGACTTTTCGACGATGATCTTGGATGAGGTGGCAACGGCGGCAATACGACGCGTGCAGGCCTCGACGTAGCTGAGAGACAGAATTGATGTTAGAACGCGTGCAGATGAGAGGTGACGCGTTTGAAAACTCACTGCAAATCGGCAGCGTAGCCCTTTCCGACACCCGACTTCTTGGTAGGTGTGTTCACACTGACAAAGATGAGGTCCGCCTCCCGAATGGCCGTGTCAACGTCTGTAGAAAAGAACAAGTTCTTGCCACGGCACTTGAACACAATCTCTTCGAGTCCGGGCTCGTAGACGGGCAAGTTGTCCGAGTTCCATGCGGCGATTCGGACGGGGTTGACGTCGACGATGGTGACTGTGATGTCGGGGCACTGTTCGGCGATGACTGTGCATGTTGGTCCGCCGACGTAGCCGGCGCCGATGCAGCAGATCCGCTTGACTGTGATAGGAGCCATTGTGATAGGAGTATGTGAAGAGGAGGGGAGGGAGCTGTTCTGAGAGGAGAAGGGAAGGGAGTTCACAAAGGAAGAGGGAGGGAGGAAGATTTCGCGCCGCGGGAAGGAAGGGGATTTATAGGGGACGAAATGGTCAGGAAGAGAGCGCGAGAGATCGGAGCCACGCACAGCGCGGATTGGGGAGGAATGGAAGAATAAGAGGAATGAAGAAATCGGGGACAGGTGGGTGCACCAGGCAGAGAGAGGATCCGAAGGAATTCAGCGGAGTTCAGAAGATGGGTGGAGAGAAAGGGAAGAAGGAAAGAGGATCAGCACGCCGAGAGGATGACAGGAATAGCTCTTTTTCAACTCCGAAACGTCGATCCCACCTCCAAATACTGGTAGAAGCAGGCCGCGCTCGCGAAGGTGTAAGCAAGCGTTACTCACCTTCGGAAGATTAGAAGTTTGAACGTCCGACTTGTCTAGGGCTCGCACAACGACGCCGTCTTGCTTTGTTTTGAAGATCAGAAAGGGAAAGATTTGGGATCCGTTCGCGTCACTTGGGAGACGGCAGCTGGCTGATTTGGCTCGAGTAGGTCCTTGATTTGTTTGTTCTGTCCGCGGCTTGTGCTTGTCTGAACGGCTCAACGACCTGGAAGAGAAGAAGCGGGTAGACGACGAGTGTTGCTGACTTTGCTGAGATCGATTTGAGAGCTTTGCGGCCGTTGGAGGCAGGGAATTCGAGATGGGCGAGGTTGAGGCAAATACAAGGGGGGGTGGGAAGAACCGTTGGGAATGAGCGGGTGAGCTCTGGCGGAGTTTTAGTATGGATACACACACGCAAACAAGATTGAGGAAGAGATGGAGGGAAGGATGCTGGGATGGGGGAGGAGATGATTCTGGTCTTGGCCCTTCTTGAGGCGGAAGGCAGGCAGCAAGATAGGAAGGAGATCGCCCAACACTCGGGGTAGGTTAGGTTGGCCTGCGTCGCACTTTAAGGAATACACCTCATCACACGATAGCGCCACGGCTCGCTTCCCTGCTTTGGAGCATGTCCCAGGCGCTGCGAATGCTGGGAGTACTGAGTAGTGTCGGCGAGTCAGCGAGTCCGTGTCTCTCAAGGGAAGAACGTGGCTCAGGCTGGTAAAAAATGAGAGACAGGGTCAGAGTCAGGCGAGTGGTTGCTCGTTGGGATGCGGAGGTGCACGTGCTCGACACGCTTTCAAGGGAACAATCCAGCAGGGCAGCATGCTCCGCGATCCACAGGAGCGGGACAAAGAAAGACTTAGCAGAGCGGCGGACATCTGTGCGTGAACGTGCAGTGTGGACTACTGCTGCGTCTTCGGCAGGACCACCTCCCGCTCAGAGCGGAGGCGAACTCTCATCACCCCTGTCAAAAGGGTCCACGATCGGGACCTCATGGACGCGACGCGACGCGTCCGACCGTGGCTGAGGAAAATCAAGATGCCGACGTCCTTCCTGCTCACGCTCACCACGTCCGAAAAGAAGCTGGAGTACAACATGACCGCGTTGGTGGGTGCATTCATTACATATTCAATTCAGTGACAAGTACAAGCGCCGGAAACTCAGCAAAAGCAGAAGAAGGAAGGCTGGCTCAAGCGACTTCCTCCATCTTCACCTCGACCTCCTTCTCAACGAGCTTGGGAACCCGACCCGTCTTCTCCCACATGTCGGCTCCCTCCGCGATACCGCGTCCTCCATCCTGCTGACCCTTCTTCTTTTCTGTGTCCAGACGAGCACAAAATTCCGGAAGCCACTGGGCCCGCTCGGCTGCCTTGCGCGGCGTGTTGATGTCCAGCTCGGCGTCGCGCGCATCGAGCAACTTGTGCAGCGGACTGGTGGGAGAGACGAGGGAAGGATGGGCACGCGTGGTGCTCATCATTAACGTGGGCGGACCGAGCGGGATCGCTTCCTGGCGGGGATCGTCATAGAAGTGGAAGACTTTCAGGTGCAAGGGTGTCAGCATAGAACGATCGAAAAAAGAGCGGGGAGGAGTTGTTGACGTGCTGACTTACTCTTTCCGTACATCTTGTAGATCTGCTCGAGGTACGGACGCTCGATCGAATCAAGCATGCCCCCGCTGCTGTGCACCGACATGGCTGACGCAACTCCTCCAAAAGCGCCTTTCACCCCCCCGACCGCCAAGGCACAAAGCAACCCACTTTCCACCTCGTGACAGTGGGAATGCCAGAAACGCTTCTCCTCAGCAGGCAGGTTGACGAAGTCGGCTTCCTCGATCAAGAACTCGACGCCAATAAGCTTAGCATCAGAGGACGTGTCGGAGTAGAGCAGACACTGCCGCATGCCGTGCACGGGCGTTGGGAGGCCCTGACTCGTCTCTTTGGCAGGCAAACAGGCGCAATAGTGGGCTGCCGTCGTGACCTTGTTGCCTGGCAAGGATGAATGCGGGAGGAGGGTCAGCAAGCCGTATCGGGAATGGAACCGGACACGCAGACTCACGATCATGGGCCGTGACGTGAAACGCGTGCAGGGCTTCGTTGATGTTGGCGATGGGAGCAAAGGCAGGTTGGTGGGCCATGTTGAGCAGTTGACTTTGAAGAGGGGCAGGGGAGGGATAGACAGGAGAATCGAGGAGGGATAGACAGAGGGGATCCAGGGATATCATTCTCGTCCCTTTAAGTAGACACATATGAGCGAAAGCAAGCAGAGAGCCTGAGCAGTTTGATTCAAGCATCCATTGGAAGCATTACGTCGAGTGATCGAGAATCCCTGCCCCAGTGTGAATTAAAGACTTCCTTCCCATCTCGGTGTCCAGCTCCATCACCGTCAAATCCTCCACAAATGGAAGAGGTCCTCACATCGGTCGTCTCGCTGCCCGTTGCGCTCAGCCTCTTCGCGCGCTTCACCCCGGCTGCGATCTCGGGCTCGTTCTACTACACGCTGCTACACCGACTCCAGTCTGCCCTGACGTTCTTTGTCCATCTGCTACTGGCAACTTCCAACCTCTCGCTCGAACATGCGCTCTACCTCAAGCTGTCCATGAAGCCAAAGGAGCACGAGCGCAAGGTCCACCCGCTCGTCATTGTCACATCTGTCCCGCGCGGCGCGCTCAAGGTCCAGCAAACCGTCCTGGCCGCTTCGTTGCTGGCTCTCGGAAGCCAGTATTGGCTCTCTTACCAACCAAACTCCGGCATCGCGCAGCTCGCGCGGACTCTGCTGGCACATGCTAGCTTGATCATCAGCGCGGCTATGACAATGCTCTCGCTCCCCCTCGACGGACCTTCGTTGCAGGTCATGTACACCTTGACCGGACTCGAGTCCATCTATTCCCAAGGCTACGAGACCGGTACACAGACGAGCGAGGAGCAGCTCAGCTTCGCACCAATCGACATCATCCTACCCTCATTACCTGCCCGGACCGCCGATGGCAAAGTGCTGCCCTTGCCAGACCAGAAGAGCTCCTCGACACAAGGACAGGACGAGCCAGATGCGGAAGGATGGCTCAAAGTCGCAGCCACGAACAAGAAGAGGGACGTGTATGTGCGCAAGACGGCCGGTGGTAGGGGGCGCGGGTGGGAGCTCAAGACGGAGCTGGCGGCCGATCACCCTATGAAGGAGAAGGCGGCATGAGATTGCTTCTTGCTGATATACAAAGACAATTGGAACGCATATAGAGGCTGCGTCGACCTGGGGTCTGGCCATCCGTCCACCGCCGGGATCGTCTTCAGCGCCGATGTGCCGGTGAAGCCTGCACACTCATCGCGCAAGAGCCGCGCAGCAGCATGCACCTGCAAGCTCTCCTCGCCCCAGCTCAGCGCGCAGCGCGTCAATGGCCTGATGCGTCCCGGGAAAGAAACAGTGAGCGGTGAGCCGACCTTGTCAGTGAGGGTATCATCGATCATCTCACGTGTAAGTGCGTTAAGTCCGCCGTTAAATCCGACGAGTAAGATGAGAAGAATGCAAGTTTAAGGTGTGTGTGTTGGGGTCAAAAGAAGGGAGCGAGCGGGTGAGGCGGTCGTGTGGACACCACCACCATCCCCAACCGCATTCACCCTCTCCTTTCACACCGTTTCTAATCTACCAATCCTCATGGGAATCATGGTCAGTCCCTCTCTGATTGATCTTTACTGCCCCGTCTTCGATACTGACGATTCCTGCCCAAATCTCGTTCGCAGGACGTTTTCATTGTCTCCGCCGCCCGTACCCCCATCGGCTCCTTCAATGGTGGTCTGAAGAAGCTCAGCGCTACCCAGCTCGGTGTCACAGCCGTCAAGGCTGCCATCTCCCGCGCCGGTCTTCAGCCCGCCGACATCGAGGACGCCTTCATCGGTAACGTCCTCCAGGCCGGTGTCGGCCAGGCTCCTGCTCGTCAGGTCGTCCTCGGTGCTGGGTGCCCCGACACCACGGAGGCGACGACTATCAACAAGGTCTGCGCGAGTGGGCTGAAGGCTGTCAGTTTGGCGGCGCAGAACATCGCTCTCGGTCAGCGCAGCATCATGGTTGCTGGTGGTATGGAGAGCATGTCCAACGCTCCGTGAGTCGTGTTCGATCTGCTTGATTTTAGACTCCGAGAGAAAACTGACTGCGTTTGGTTGGCATGTACAGCTACTACGCTCCTCGTGGCTTGAGCTACGGTAGCACCCAGTTTCACGACGCCATCGTCAAGGACGGTCTCACCGACGCCAGCGGTCAGCACCTCATGGGTGTCTGCGCCGAGAACACCGCCAAGAAGTACAACCTCACCCGCGAGGACCAGGACGCGTACGCGATTCAGTCCTACAAGCGCGCCGCAGCCGCTTGGGAGCGCAAGGCTTTCGCTGACGAGATCGCACCCGTCACCATCCCCGACCCGCGCAAGGGCGACGTCGAGATCGCTGAGGACGAGGAGTACAAGAACGTGAAGATGGACAAGATCCCTTCGCTGCGACCTGTTTTCCAGAAGGACGGTACGGTCACTGCTGCCAATGCGTCGACGCTCAATGACGGTGCTTCGGCTCTTGTTCTTGCCAGCCAGGCTGCCATTGACAAGCACGGCCTCAAGCCGCTAGCAAAGATCATCTGTGCGTTTTTTCTCTCTATCTCTCTCTTGTGATCGCGTAAAACGCGTTCTCTGAACAGTTGCTGATACCCTTTTCCTCTACAGCATTCGCCGACGCCGCATGCGCGCCCATTGACTTCCCTATCGCCCCCGCCGCCGCGATCCCCATCGCTCTCGAGCGCGCCAAGTTGACCAAGGACGACATCGCCCTGTACGAGATCAACGAAGCCTTCAGCGCCGTCGCTCTTGCCAACAACAAGATCCTCGGTCTGTCCGCTGACAAGGTCAACGTCCTCGGTGGTGGTGTCTCGCTCGGTCACCCCATTGGCTCATCTGGCTCGCGGATCTTGGTCACGCTTGTGCATGCGCTTAAGAAGTCAGATTACGGTGTTGCGGCTGTTTG
The DNA here is from genome assembly GCA_009428295.1 of Tilletia walkeri. NCBI lineage: Eukaryota > Fungi > Basidiomycota > Exobasidiomycetes > Tilletiales > Tilletiaceae > Tilletia > Tilletia walkeri. The sequence continues at coordinate 57,552 of RDSH01000085.1, forward strand.
CAACGGTGGTGGTGGAGCCTCTGCGATGGTGAGTTTGCCTCTTTGACCGTGGTCTAGTCTTGTCTGAAGAGGTCACTGACATTAATGTTCGTTCGGTGTTCTTCAGGTCGTGCAAAAGCTCTGAAGATACCCCCTCTTCTGCTTCCGAGCTCGTTCATCTTGACGCGTCCAGCAGTGCTCTTTAGGCGTAAATGTTACCCTCTTACTCTCTGCAATATGACATCCTGATATCCTCTTCATCCCACATCCTATTGACTACGATGCACACCTTTGTATTTCTATGCGAGACAACCGAAGAGCCCACAACGATGGTTCAGAGTTCATCGGATACCCGCTGTGCTACGGCCGCGGCCCCCGAACTGACCGCTGCCGATGCAGCTTCGAAAGCTGCGGTGGCCGTCTCGGAGACAGCGCTGGCGGCTGCGACGGCTGTCGACGAAGCTTGTTCGAAAGCGGCCGTTGCTCCACCCTTCGTCACCGCATCCCAGGTACCGCCGAGAGTGGACGCATACTCGGGTGTCATCCCTGTTCTCCACTGCGCAAAGATGATGGTCATTCCGACTCCGAATAGGACGATGGCCAAATCGTTAGCCAAGGCGGAGACGAGACTGATGTAAGAGGCTCCTGTGCGGATCAGGCTTGTGAGTTGAGGAGGTAAAGGGAGGAAGTTGAGGATGGTGTTCAGGAAGGAAGGCGGTGGCGGTTGCTTGCGGAAAAGGAGGATGCGGGTGCTTTGAAGAGCGATTTCGACGGAGATGAAGAGCCAGAAGATGGGCACGGTAGAACTGGTGAACCCAAAGGATTCCATCTGGAAGAATTGGGATTCCCACTCGGCCGGCTTGCGATAGGCGAGTGAGGCCCAGCGTTGGAGCAAGTGAGCTTGGTGGTCATCTTGGCTCGCAAATACACCTGGCTGCTTCTCGCCCGTGATGAAACTGGCCGTGGTTGAGCTAGGGCGGGAGAAGAGGGAGCTGACAGCCAAGAAGGCGAAAACCATCATCGTGAGGGCTCGAAGAAGATCGAAAGTCTTATCGAGCGTCGTCCTACCGCTTGCCGCTTGTTGAGGGGGCTGAGCAGAGCCTGGCGGGGGTGGCATTCCGGGTCCACCACCTCCTGCTCCACCAGGGGCTGACATTCCTGCGGCGGCGAGAAGCTGGTTGAGATCGAAGGGCAAGCCGCCCGGTCCACCTTCGCCGCCTGCTCCACCTGCCTGTTGCTGAAGACGCGCCATCATCGAAGCGATGTCGAAGCCTCCTCCTCCTCCTCCCTCGCCTCCACCGAATCCACCGAACCCTCCCATCATTCCTCCTCCTAGTCCTCCTCCTCCTCCCCCTCCACCAGGCCCGACGTCGATGGGATCGTCATACTGAGCCAACGGTCCACCGAGCGGTTCTTCATCAAACACACCCGCAGAGCGTGCGCCGCCGATGTCTGTCCCCGAAGGCGAGGTGGAAGGGTAGAGAGTCTCTGCTTCTCCGCCGCGTCCTGTACGAGTGATGCGGGCGAGTCGGTCGGATCCTGAGCCGAGAATTTTTGCCTTGCGGGCTTCGCGACGTGCCTTTGCTGCATCTGCGGATGAGGAGGCAGCGGGTGTGGTTGGTGTGCTGGTGCCGGACTGTGGGTTGGAGCTTGGGGCCTCTGCGGCGGGCGGTGTCTGGGTAGAGTCGGCCATGCTATCTGAGGGGAAGCTCGACGTCGTGGTGATGGTTCTCGATGGCAGCGAGCTTCAGCTTCCCTTCCTCACCGTACGCATTCATTGATGGCAAGCTGGAACCGCATACAGTCAGACAACTCCTTGACCACCACTTGCATTCAGTCCCAAAGGACATCAAAAGGGATCTCCTCTCCTCTTCCTCGCTGTCCAGAGCCTCGCTCGCCTCACGCTCTGCCTTCTCCTTCCTTGCTGGGTAAGTGTAGAAAGCGCATTCAGTCTCTGCTGTACCTGCACTGAAGACAGCATACATTCATCACAGACCCCCCAAAAACACCTCCTTCCTCGTCCCCGGCCTTACTCTTGCCTCTGGTGGAAGCTCCCCATCAACTCGCCCACCTTCGCTGTTTCCGAAAAAGAAAAATGGCGACGGCTGTCACACTGTCAAATTCGCCCTCATCTGCGTCCATACCGTCCGGCTACCCGCCCAAGCCCTCCTCGACGGCGACCTCGGCAGAAGACTCCCACCCTCACTCGCCCGTCGCATACAGTTTCCGCTCTACGGGGTCCGCAGCATCCGCCTCGACGTCGTCCAAGAAGTCAGCGACGGTTGCAGGCCCTAGCAAGAGCAAAGTTGTCGCCGACGGTCCGTCTCATTTCGTAGGGGCAGCCCCGCCGTCCCTCGACTCAAGTCTGTCCTCATACGAGCTCGAAGACGACCACGACGACAACAACGAAGTTCAACTCAGCGCTAATCGAGCGGGGAGAAGCGGAAAGACGAAACACGCCCTGTTCTTCTCGACGTCCAAAGCGCGCGAATCTTCCACGTCAAAACGAGAAGTCTTCTCTTCCGGACGGAGCACTCCTGTCGGTCCCGCAGATAATCTACCCTTCTCCCGTCAAAGCATCGAAGAAACCCAACCTCTCCGATCGGGCTCGTCCTCAGCCTCCATCCAGCTCGGCTCTCGTCCTCCTTTCTCCTCGTCCTCTTCGTCACGGTCACAGCAAATGGCTCGACCCGCGGGCAAGTCTCTGTCTGGGAGTAGCCATGCAGGAGACGAGGACGATTATAATGACGCCATCGACGAGGTCGAGCTCACACCGGCTTCATCGCGCAGGCTGTCCAGGACGAATAGCGCGGCTGCGGAGCTACAAGGCGCATTTGGCTTTGGGGGAGATCAGTCGCAGGGAGGGGGCTCGGCGGGCCGGACCGTTGAGGAGCGAAGAAGGGCATATTGGCGCTCTGCGGGCCTCAACTTATTGCTGATCGCCAGCTGGTGTGAGTTCTTACATCTTCGCACGACTTGCGCCAAAAGGATCAACTTTTGCTGACCTCCTTTCGACGACCGTGGCCCACCGCCATCTACAGATCTCTTCTCTACTCTCATCAGCTTATACAACAAGTGGATGTGAGTATCTTTTGCAAACCAACTGAGCTTCTCTTTCTCAGCGAACGATTACTGATTGCTTTTGTTCCGTGCACAGGTTCGACAAGAAGCACTATAACTTTGCATACCCGCTCTTCGTCACTTGCTTCCACATGATCGTTCAGGCCGTGCTATCAGCCTCAGCATTATGTATATTTGAACGGCAACTCGTTGCTAAGAGACCCAATGGTCGGAGAGAACGGCCAACCTTCGCGGAATGGGGGTAAGTAAACACCTCAATCGACCGGAAAACTCAGAGCGTAGACTGACTGGGCAATGTTCTTGCTCCCTTGCAGGACAAAGGTCGTTCCTTGCGGCATCGCAACCGCCCTGGATGTCGGCCTGTCAAATCTCAGTCTGAAAACCATCACCCTTACCTTCTATAGTGAGTGCTCTATCGACTCTGCTCAAACCCGACCGAAGATTCAGAGGCGATTGCTCACCACATCTCCTCGACTGTTCAGCCATGTGCAAGTCTTCCAATCTCGCTTTCGTCCTGTTCTTCGCCTTTCTTTTCCGACTGGAGAAGGTAAGGTTAAGTCTTATTGGCATCATCGGCCTGATCACAATAGGAGTAAGTCGAACGGAGAACCCCAACCTCATCTAGCCCCTTTGAGAATGCGGCTTGTCTAACACTGTCAACATCTCTCCTTCACAGGTCATCATGATGGTGGCAGCCGAAACTCAGTTCGTGTTGGTCGGCGCTATCGAGGTCCTGACTGCCTCAGCCATGGGTGGTATCCGCTGGGCGCTGGCCCAAATGCTTCTCGACGGCCGGGGCCGGAACAACGGTATGGCCATGGCGCGCAACCCTATAGCGACCATCTTTTGGCTCGCTCCCATCATGGCTGTGTCTATGGCTGTGGCGAGCATGATTGTGGAAGATTGGAGAGTCGTACTCACCAGTCGACACTTCCGCGATTTTGCTGCGAGCATGAAGACGCTAGGACTCGTCACTGCGCCGGGTGTATTAGCGTTCTGTATGCATCTCAGCGAATTCGCGTGAGTATTAAGTCTCTCAACCCCTGTCCACTGTTGTGAGCATGTAGACTGACACTCAGGGTTCTTCTGCAGACTCATCCAACGAACCTCCGTGGTCACGCTCTCGGTTGCCGGCATTTTCAAAGAAGTGTCTACGATCATTCTTGCTTCGACCATCTTCGGGGACGAGTTGACGCCAATCAATGTGACGGGCCTGTGCATCACGATCCTCGGTATCGTGCTCTACAACTGGCTGAAGTACCGGCTCACAGTCAATGCATCTTCCGGCGGCGGGAATGCCGATGCTATCGCAGGAGAAGGAGAGAGCATGTACGGAGGCACAGGAAGTGCCAATCTTCGACAACGCGGCGAGTACACCCAGATTTTCGACCGGGACGCCGAGGGTGGGGACGACGACGAACGACGAGAACGACGCGGAGGACATAAGGGACGTAAAGGCGCTTTCCCTCCTTCGTCTGTCAGCAGAGCGCCTGAGACGGAGGAGGTGGTCAGTCCTGAGGAGGCCGAACGAAGGCGGCGGCGGGAGGAAGAGGCGGATATGGACGGTTGGTCGACAGCCGGTGTCGAGCAAACTGGGAACGGGTGGTACGAATGAAAGAAGGAAGGGGGCCCTTCGACGGATCAGTGCTGGAACGACCGATTTCACTTGCTATGCTGGTCTATCCAACTACCTTGGAGCTTTGGGGATTTTGTGCAGGCATACGGAGTCAAGCAATCACATCATACCAGCGTTTACCCAGGAACGACGAGGCTCGGGATTGGAAGGGGACCACTTGAGGCAACGGTAGGCTGGAGCAAGTAAAGCTATGATTGTGCAGAAAAGAAAGACAACGAAAGAAACGAAGGAGGAAATAGAGACAACAGAACAGAGGAAAGGAATGTGTGTATACGTGTGCATGCCGAGAGTAAGGTGTATGTGAGAGTGTGTACAGGCAACACGGTCCTGGGGCTTCGCATGAAGGCCGGCACAAAAAGAGGGAGGAGAGTATGGCGCGACAGCAAGCACGAAGTCGATATATTCGAGAGACCAGGAAGATAGTACACTTGCAGTCTGGCCTCGTGTATCGACAGAGCCTGCTTTGATGAACTTCGGTTTTGTGGTGTAGAGGTCGATTTATGTACTGGTGGGATTGGAAGACCGAGAGCCCGTCCCACCGCTAGAATAAGGAATTGGGGGTATCGCCGACGCCGCCAGGCAAATCGGACTTGCAAAGTAATAAGGCGGGCGGTAGTAGATTGTTTGCAAGAAGGGACGAAAGGGTGTAGGCAGGATCATGAGACGCGGACCACAACCGCACCAGGTTCTTGATCAACGCCACGCAGGACAGGGTCGAACGCACGGACGCCGTCCTCGAAGGGCAAAATGCTGCTCAGCCGAGGGCAGATATCGCCACGCTCTGCAGCCACTTTGACCGACTCGAGAGCTTCCCGGCAGTCTTCGGCAGTGAGGTTGCCAATCCATTCGTAACCGATGTTCTTCTTGTCCTTCTTGAAGAAGGCGCGGCGAAGACTGCGCATGTGCGACTTGAGGTTGGGACTGGATGAGCCGTGCTCGTCGCCGAAGCAAGTGGCAAAGTGGCCTTTGGTGGCAAGGACACGGCGGGAGGCATCGTAGATCCGACGACCGCCGACGGTGTCTACGACCTGTGTATATGAAGAAGAGAGACAGTCAGAAAACAGCTTTGAATGAGACTCGTTACAGGATTGACTCACCAAGTCAAAGCTGGACTCGTGCAGAGAGTTGACCGCCCAGAGAGGTTCGCCAACCACTACCTCGTGTGCACCGTTAGCACGGCAGACCGCTACTCCGTCTGCGACAGCAGTCGGGCACTGAGCAACGATGATGAGACCGAGCTCAACGCTCTGCTGCATGACAAGTAGACCGACTCCGTCATGTGCGTTGAGGATCAGCACTCGGGAGCCGCGTTCGAGCTGATTGCAGTATGTCGCCACGATCTCGTAGGAGAGTAGACCGGCGGCAGGGAGAGCCGAAATCTGCTCCGTTGTCAGGCAGTCCTCGGGTGCCTTGCACACGAATGCAGCCTCCACCGTCATGAACTCGGCAAGAGCTCCGCACTGAAAGGATCAGACAACGTCCAAAGTCAGTAACAAATCTCACATCTCTGAAGTGTGCACCAAAAATGAGCTCACCTTGCTGCCGTCTTGCATACCGAAGACGATAGTACCCTTCTTGAGATGCTTCACATCCCAGCCACATTCCATGATCCGACCGCAGAAGCTGCGTCCAGGCACGAACCCGTAGCCTTTACCATTTCGAATTCGATCTTGTACAATTAGCCGGTCCATTTCGTCAATGGCGACAGCGATGACCTGCACCAGGACTTGCGACGAGCCAACCTTGCGGGGGGGTGGTGTGTGCGCAGACAGGGCCATGGTGGACTGGGCTAGCTCTTCGCGCAGATGGGCGGGAACTTCGCTGCTGCTTCGAATGGAAGCATCGTCGCGGGCCCCATGACCGGAAGAACTGGCCGCTTTGCGTGCAGACTTGCTTCGGAACGATCCACTGGTGATAGAAATCGTCTGCATAGTCGATCGTCCATAAAGCGCATCATCAATCTTGCTGCTGAGCTTGGACGGGTCTTTGCTAGGACGGTAGACGGACGGATTTGAAGGGAGCGGGAGACTCGTGGCGGACTGCGCCGCACTTGGCGCATACGACGAACCAATGACAGACGCAGCGTCGGCTGGTGAGTTGGAGGCTTGTCCGACTTCGAAACTGGTGCGGGACTGAAGGAAGTGACTGGCTGGTGCACCTAGTGGTGCCTGGCGGACAACCATAGGCGACTGACCCTGGTTGAGCGAAGCCGTGCTGCGGGTGAGTGCTGACGCAGGCAACGGCGGGTACGGGCTGAGCGGACCGGGCAGCCCACTGCCGTATGGCGAGGCACTGGACTCCCACTCGTCGATAGCCGCCATTGATTGCCTGCGCTCGCCATGGCCAGGGCTGGAACGAGCATAAGCCTGGTTCGTAGCCAACTGGAAGCGCAATGCTGACGAAGTACGCGAGGATCGTGACAGAGCTGACGATGCTACTGACGATTGGCCGGATTGACTCGCGGCTGGCGATGCATTGGGAGAGTCCGAGCCGGTGGCCGACAGGCCATCGCTGACAGTAGGCAGCGTCAAAGACGACAAGCCAGGCTCAAGATGGATGCCGTCGCCAAGTGTCGGTGGAAGTGGAACCAGGGACTGCGGGAGATTGGGGTGTTTCGGCCCAGACCTCACGTCAAGTGTGTCCAATCCAGGAATCTTAGCGCTACGGGCTTTCTTCTCGCCACTCTTTGCCACAGTTTGTGCAACAAGACCAGCGGGAAGACCGACAGTGGCAGTTGAACGCGCTGGGCTCTTGGACCGACCCGATGCAGTTCGCTGCATGGCAGGCATGTGGTTACTGCCCTCTTCCGGGTCTTCCATCGCCGGTGGCATGACTTGCTTGAAGTTGGCAAACAAAGGCGAACCAGCCATGTCTTGTGCGGGAGGCGTCGGGGGAATCAGATTCAACCCAACGCCAGCATGCGCAATCGGTCTCGCCAATGGCGTCCGGTCCTCAATAGGCACCTGTGACATCTCATTGAACTCCGGGGCAGGCGGCAAGGGAAGCTTCTTCTCCAGATGTTGGGCGAATTCCGCAGAGTCCTCCGGTTGGGAGCCATCTGCCATCTGACCCGCACGAACCTGCGATTCGATAGCATCAGCGACGTAATGCAGCGCAGGGGAGAGATCGCGCTGCCTGCTCACGACGGAGTCGGCAGGGCCGGGGGTAGTGATCGATGTGCTTACCGCACTTTGGTCCGACCACATGTCCGAGAGTGGAGGGCTCAGGCTTCCGGGCATCTCCCCGGGAGAGCTTGAGGCGACTGAAGCGGGCACGACGGCGGGCGATCCATTCTCGGGGACGGCCTGCAGAGAGCTCTGGAGAGCTTGCAATGTTGGTGCAGCGAGTCTGGACGGTTGGGGAACAGGTGCAACGGTGACCGTCACGGCGTGCTCCTGGCCCCCAGGAGGGGCTGGCACCGATAAAGGAACTTGAACTTCTCCAGTCGATGGATTTGTGACAGCTCTGGGTTCTGAGGGGATGACGGGGCCTATGAAAACCGTTCTACTGTCAATATAACTGGCCATCGAAACGCAATTCACAATATCAGAGACTCACTAGCATTGACCGAAACAAATGATTCGTCGGACGATGATGCACCGTCATCGCGATCGGCTGGAGCCTCCTCTGCAGCACTAGGCGTGACGACCAGAGGTGGAATGGAAGTATCTTGCGCTTCGGTCTGAATGGCTGCATCGGCTAATGCTGGCTCGGCTGTAGCAGGAGAAGCAGAGGGAGCGACCACAGGCTGGGCAGCGACAGACGAAGCAGGCTTCTGGGCGGTTGCCGCTTGCACAGGAGCCGCAGCCGCAGCCGGAGCTGGAGCAGCAATCTCCTTGCCCTTTGAAGACGAAGAAGCCTTCTTCTTTTTCTTCTTCTCCTTGCTAGCAGCCTTATCCGCCGCAGCTTGAGCTTTGTCCGCCGCCGCCCGAGCCTCAGCCGCCGCTTTGGCTTCAGCAGCAGCCTCAGCTACCGCCTTGGCTTTCGCATTCCGCTCCGCTTTGCGTTCAGTCTTGGCGACTTTGCTTTGACGGGCGGTCCAGGCGGACGGAGGTGGAGGACTCGCCGCGGCGGATGCCCGACTATCTTTCTCCTTGCGACGGGCTGACGTCTCGGCACCTTCGTTGTTCTCATCCGCAGAACTGTCTTCCTCGTCGTTGTCCTTTCGGCTCGCATTCGAAGATGCAATCGTTGTGACCTTCTTCTTTGACGCGTCCGTAGAGGAGGACCGCCTGACCAGAGGGAACGACATCAACGAATCGGCCAACGACAACGGCTTAGGAGCTCGCGACTTCTTCATCGCAGAGGTAAGAGGCTTGGATGCGCTCTTGCTAGAAGCGACAGGCGCAGCTGAAGAGGATGCGGTGGTCTTGACGTCACTTGCTCCAGAGACGGAGCTGGATCCGGTACTCAGCTTGCCAAGCGCAGACGGGGCTGAATCGGAAGCAGTCAAAGACTTGTTCGACGGTACCGAATCATCCTTGACTGTCTCCAGAGTCGATGTGGGCGTGACAAATGGAGTTGTAGACGATGTAGAAGTATTTGCCTCCTTGTCGTCCGCAGCAGGAAGCTTTGAAGCTGAAGTCGATTTGAGATCAGACGCAGCAGCTCCGCCGACATTCGCCGTCACGTTCGGAGTTGTACCATAGAACAAAGCCGTCTCGGTCAACGCCTTCGGAAGCCCCTCATCCTTAGCCGCAGTCGCACCAGCTCCGTTACTCAGGTTACTTGCAGTGGAACCAGAACGCGCGTGACCTTGGTTGGAAGATGGGATGGCGGCCTCTTCGACAGGCTCCTCAGTGCTCTTGGCTTTCTTGTTCCGCTGGAAGCGTTTTCGGTCCAAGATGCTTGACTTGCGCGGAGATGCGTCCTCGATTGCGCTCTTCTCGTTCGGAGAAGCAAAGAAAGAGCCATAGCGTGACTTGCTGATTGACTTGTTGGACGGAGTCGTAGTGTTGGCGGAGGAGAACGAATCAGAAGCCGCGATGTTCGACGCGGCCACAGGCTCGACCGTGCTAGCTTCTTGGTTCATCAACCAGAGGGCAGCAATGGAAGGTACCACACTAGCCACATCCGAAACGGGTCCATCCGACTCCCGTCTCTCAAGCTGAGCGCGACGAACTCCATTGATCCGGTCCTGTGCATCCAGCGCAGCACGCTCATCCGCCGTCTTGCCAACCAAGGACGACGACGTGGCTGCTCCTGCCTTTCCAGAGGTAGTCAGGTCGTACTTGTCGATCGTATTGCTCGCTACCGCACTGTCCCAGTCCGTTGTGTCGAACTTGTCCAACAGCGAGTTGAGATCAGGTCCAAAGAAGTCTTCGCCAACCTTCATGTTTCGCAATCGATCCTGCTCCGCCTGAGCTCGGAGCTTGAGATCATCATCTTCGTCCGACAATGCGTTGCCTTCGCCATCCGAGTCGGAGTCATTGGCGCCAATGGGAATTCGGAGACTACTCGCCGCACGCTGAGATTGCGACGCGCTTCGGGTTGTGCCGTCCTGATCTCCGCGAATGATCATGCTCATCCGGAACGAGTTGCCCAGACTGAGATCGCTCAACCGGCGTTGGATCGTCGGGGGTCGGACAGACTGCCGCGACGTAGAACGCAAGGATTCACGTTCATCATCGCTAGCCGCACCGAACGAGACCGTGTTCTTGCGAAGGGAGGGCGCTCCATTGCCGACTTGGAGACTTTGACGTGCGCGTATGAGAGCACTCGCAGCGTCCGCTTTGCTCGTCTTATTAGAGTCATCAACGGTCTCGTCCGAGTCGTCGCTTTCTGCAGCCTCATCCTCATCCTGGCTACCTCCCTCAGTCTCTTCTCCATCCTCTTCCTCGTCCGCATCGACGCTACTGCTGTCGTCGCTTTCTGTGTCATCGTCCTCGTCCTCTACATTGGTACGTGGGAAGACAGCAACGTCTTTCTCCGGGGGCGTAGGTGGGACTGATCCGGGACCAGTGAAAGTATTCGCAGTCAGAGCAGAATCCCGACTCGAGACGGGCGAGCTGACTTCGATGGCTGGCACCTGCATGTTGTCCTCAGGTCGACGTGGTGGTGGCGGAGCAGGTACAGCCCTGTTAGCCTGGGGCGAAGGCAGGTGAGGATTTACGATCGGCAAAGCACTGCGCTTCGAGGACGACGACTTGACGCGATCCTCCTGGTCGATAGCACGCGCTTTACCCTTGCCTTTGCTAGTGCCAGTTGGGTGTGGCTGATCATCGACCGGGGCAAGCGCCAGTGCAGGTACGGGCACCGGGATAGGATTAGGAGGTGGAGGAGCGTCCAACGTTGTGCTCTTCTCTAGTATATTCGCAAACTTAGGACCCACGGCGGAGGGAACGGGAACGACAGGTGCCAGGACAGCACTGGTAGGATGCAAACCCGGCGCCAGACCCGAGTAGCCAGCCCGATCTCTTCGTGCACGCATCTCGTTATTTCTGTACTTGTCTTGACGGACACTTGAATGACCTTGCGACGAGTTGTCTTCGTCCACTTCCGCCAGAGGATCGAGTGCCATGGGCGAATCTTCGTCTGACGATTCTTCCTCTTCGGAGGATTCTCCGTCGACTGCCCTTGCGCCGTCTTCGCCGTTTCCATCCTCAGTGTCAGAGGGCTCAGAGGCAGTGGCGTACTCCTCTGTCCCCATGGTCCCAATGGTGGCAGGAGTATCTCGACCGCTGTACGGAAGTCCGTCTGTAGGGCTCATGGGACGCATCGGCGAAGGAACAGGCGAGATCTCCCTCGAAATACTCTGAAGTTGTGCCTCAGTAACAATCAACGATCCCGGCTCAATGCCCGGCGGCAAGATCGCGATGCCCTGTTGACGAAGGAGAGCCTGGTCACCCGAGTTCCCTCCACCCATGCCCGACGAATCGGGCAAGCTTTGACCGATGATCTGCTCGGCAGCTTGGGCAAGCGAGGTAGGCGCTGTTGATGCACTGGCACGCAGTCTAGCCTGAAGCACAGCATTCGAAGCCTCCGCATCAGCCTGAAGCTCCTTCGCTACGCGTTGAGCCGCCGAGTTTCTTCTCGCGGTTGGGTTCGCAGCGTCCGCAGCAGCCCACGTCTTGGAGATGTCCTTGTTGTTCATCTGCGCGACAAAGTCGTGCCAGTCTTGCGAACCTCCCTTCTTGTGCGTGCGAGTGGAGTTGCCGTTCGAGCTGTGGTGGCCAAGAGCGCTTGAGGCTCGGCGAGCTGGGTTTTCCCTGTCATTGGCCAGCGAGCCCTCGAGCGAGGTGGTCGATCCTGACGCGGTGAGACCGCCGCGAGTGGTAGGTTGAACGAGTCCCTTTTGTCGCTGACCAAGGGGTGCTACACCTGATACTAGGGCTTTACTCTTGGCATTGAGAGCTTTAAGGGCAGCGGGGTCGTATGCTGGCAGAGGAGGCATGCCAGAGGACGAAGATCCCTTCGCGCTGGCACTACTTCTTCGAGCGGACGAAGAAGTTGGCCCACCATAGTCACTCATAGCTGTTCTGCGAGGCAAGGATTGGGATCCACTCGTCGAGTCGTAGTATGAGTGACGGTTGCCTTGGGATCCGCCTGCGACGGAGGATGCAGTTGTGGTGTAATGCCTTTCGGTTCGAGCGTTATACCCTCCGATCGCGGGCTCGGTGATGGCGCTATCGGCAATGCTAGGAGTGCCCCTCTTGGAACCCCCTCTGAACTTGCTCCCAGACTCCCACCACTTGGTCTTGCGAGAATCCCCGTGGCCGCCTCCAAATGTGCTTCCAGCGACTGTGCTACCTGCGTCTGAGAACATGTCGATGACAGAGTCGCGGTTCTTCTTCTTCTTGCGACCGAAGATGCTAGAGGCTGTGCTCCATCCTGATATCGAGGCAGGTCGTCGCTGAGGATGAGTGTTGTATGCTGGGTTGGAGGCCTGGGTGAGGCTGCTGCCTTGGAACATGGACCCGCTGAGAAGGGAGGTGGGAGCGGCTCGAGCGTTGGGCAAGTCTGGAGGATATGCGCCTGCGGACATGGCCCGTGACTTTTTCCTTTGTCCGGAAGGAGGCTCGGCATACTGCTGGGAGGGTCTATTGAGGATGTTGTCCAGGAAAGTTGTTTTTGTCATGTTGGGCGATTAATTAGGTATGGAGAGGGCCGATATCGAAGGATCGGATCTTGAGTCTGCGATAGAGAAGTGGCTCCTGCTGTAAACGAGTGTGGGTGATCAAAAGAGTGTGTGTATGCGCATGTATGGCGGTGCGCGTTCGAAGAGCGGGAAAAAGCGAGAGGACAGTCAGCATACAGGAAGGGCAGGCTCGCAGCACGCGGAGCAGGAGGAGCTCTATTTGAGAGAGAAGGAGGTACGCACGTTGATTTCCCTGGTGCTTCGACGATGGCGAGTTGCTACTGCCGGGTGCTCGCCGCTAGTGTGCGATGACGATGAGATGAAAGGCGACGATGGAGCAGCGACGGCAACGTTCGGACGCGTTTACTGTGATCTTCCTTCGCGCGGTGCGTGCGGGTTTGGTCGTATGTTCCGCGTGATACGTTACGGGGACCGCTCGAAGATTTTTCTTCTTCTTTGGTGGTGCTGTTGGGGTTCTCTTGATGCGGCCGTTGCGCTTGTATGCTGGTGCAACCACACGAGAGACGACGAAGGCTGCTGCGCCAACGACCGAGGGAGATTCCAGTTGGGGAGGGTGAAGGTGAGGGAGGGAGGGAAAGAAAGGCTGCGTTCTCCCGTGCTGCTCTGAAAGACTGAAACTATAGGGACTGAGCCGACCTTGCGCTTTTGATGATGGAGACGGCGGGAAGATGAGAAGGGGAAACTTACGAAAGCAACCAGGCAAAGCGACCGATGGTTTATGTATAGAGAGAGAGAAGCTTTGGGAAGCAGTGGGGAGGCCAGAAGTCGTCGTGGTCGAGGTCTCCAATCAGTCTGAAGAGGCAAAACGCTCGTCCTTCGCCATCATCATGGATTTTCACCGCATGAGCATGACGGCCAAATTGGACACAGGCAGCATAGATTTGTCCAGACATCAGCGCATCGCATCAGCACCCGCATACATCTCACACACACAGAACACATGCGTTTCGAATCTGCACTATGGATTTGACATTCTCATCTCTCTCCGAGATCCCGGCCAGTTTGCGGAATCTTCCTTGCCGCCTGCTGCTTCGGTCGTACCGCGATGTACGTGCGCCGCTGTGCTTCCAGGCCATCCTGCTTTCGATTGCGGCGGATCAGAAAAAGAGGAAGCGGCGGTGGTCTGCTGAGTGGGGAGAAACTGCACCCCGAACGCCTCAACAACAAGGACGCGATGTGGAGGGAAACAGGGTTCACAAACATCGCGCGCACCTCTCAACGCACGGCGACTGGTCCTCTGCTGCACCGTGACGGTATGATTGGACGACATTAACTTTGGATCTCCGCTGGTTTCACTCGCATTCGGTCCTCCAAATCGCGTCGGACGCGTTCGATATTCGCCCCCGATCTCTTAAACCTCAAACACCGCAGGCTGCATATTTTCAAAAGCGCCTTTTCCCTCAGGAGATACGCGTCCCTTCCAGTCGCGTCGTCGCGTCTCCCTCTCTCCCCTGGGCGTGTTCTTCACCCGCAAGAGCAAGGTTGAATCGGCGCAGTGTAGGACAGTCCCCAGTCTGGCTCCAAGCATCGCCAAGCGCTCTCAGCAGAAGGACGGAGACACCGACGTCTCCGAAATCGCGTCCAGAACACCTTCCTCTCGCTGACGGATAAAGCCACTTTTCGCAGTGAAATCGCTGCATTTTTCGAAATCTGAGGCGCAAAGAAAAAAGCTCAGAAGCACGTCCCTTGCTGGTGGCATCCTGTCTTCGCGGACACCATCAATCATCATCGACCAATCTCGACCCCCATACAAAGAACATCACAGACCGCCAGCATGTTTCTCAGGAGCGCAGGAGTAGGAATCAGCGCCGCAGCCGCAGCCGCTTCCACCTCATCATCCCTATCCTCAACTTCCATCGCCAGCACGAACCACGCCTGGCGCTCTCTCCTCCAGCAACAGCAACACCGAACCCTCACCTCCACCGTCCTCCTCACCCGCACCCGTGAGCTGTACGAATCCCGCCGCGCAGTCGAACTTAAGGACGAACTCCGTCAGCGCGGTCTTGCCACTTCGGGCAAGCGGGATGAGCTTGTGCGTCGATTGCTCAATGACGATGTTCGGAAGGCGGGGTCGAACATTGTTCTTGAAACTTCGTACCCTTCTAATGTTGGTGGAGTGAGGACCAAGACGACGCAGGCATCGACGACGAAGGGTGGCGCACCTCGTACACCTCCCACGTCCGACTCTGCCACACCCAACTCGTCAACATCGTCATCTCTCGCAAGTCTGCGTGCGCAGACTTCGGACTCGACGTCGTCTTCTGCCAACAAGGGCGCCGTTAAGCCTCCCCCAGAGACGGACGCTACGATTCCTACGGTCGGCGTCATCGATTCCAACAAAGTCATGAGTGCCGGTGTCGCCATCGATAAAGACGCCGCTGCGGACGGATCCACCGCTGTCGCTCCTGGGCTCAGCAGTCCACACATCAAGGAACCCGTCTCGTCCAACCCGCCCGGTGTGCCGCCGAAGCGTGCTATGGGCGTAGATGGGCCTTTCGGCGGGATTCCTGACTCCAGGGTTCCTTCCTTTGACATCAAGATTCCCTACGAGAAGCCCGAGTACGACGAAGGACCAAAGATTGTAAGCACATCCTCTTTCACCTTTTCTTTAGTCAACACGACTAAACGCGTGCTGCTTTTCGTCACAGCCTCTCGTCACTTCTTACTTCCACCCAGGAGAGAACATCCCCGAGGCTGTTCGTAAGGCAGATGAGGAGTACCAGTCGAACCCTAAGGTGAGATCTCCCGGCTTTGGGACGTGTTAAATTGTCTGCTTCCCCCCCTCACTGAATGCATATAACTGTCTTTCCCCTACAGGTCGTCGCTGTTGGAGGGTCAACGCACACTGAGATCGCTCACCACGCGACTGATGCCGCCCACCCTCCCAAGAAGTCAAACGACGACTCCTCATCCTCCTCCGCGTCTGGCGCCATCACCTCGCTCCTGTCCGAGTTCCGCAAAGATCTCGGTCTGCCCTCTCCCTCAGCTGTGGCTTCCGCCGCGAGTGGTGAAAAGGAGAGCGGGAATGCGACGTTGGACGAGGCTAGCAAGGCGATTCGGGATGCACTGGCATCTGTCTCTCCTTCGAAAGAAGTTTCTTCATCTTCGGGCTCGTCGGGCTCCTCGTCCAAATCGAAGTCTTCGAACTCCCGATCGGCGGCCGACCTGAACCGACCCCTGAACTCGGACGAGCGAACGGGCGCCTACCTGCTGGGAGCCATCGTGTTTGGTGGACTCCTGCTCGGAGGCGTAGCTGCGCCTGCTGATCCCGAGAAGAAGGAGAAGCGGGCGGAGCGGAAGGAGAAGGTTAAGGAGAAGGTTGCTGCTGCTGTGAACAGTGTTGTTGCGCCTTCCCAATCTACTTCAGCGACGACGACGCCTAGGAGCGAGAGGGGACGGGTGGGTAAGGCTATGGAGGATGTGCTTGGTGTCGGAGGGAGTGCTACTTCGGCCAACTTCTCTACCGGACAGGGGATTGTTGGTGGTGCGGCGCGCAAGTGGTAAAAACGTGTTCTCAAGTCAGCCTTTGGAGAAGCTCGACCTACTCGGACGCATCGACGCATTGCTTCGAACAACGCCAAAAGGGAACCCTGGGACAGATACATTCGAACCCCAACTTTTCTCCTGCGCTCTCACTCTTTTTTGTCCCCACACCCCACCTCTTTTTGGTCTCGTAAATTGTCATATACATATACATCTCTTCTGGTCCCGGTCCGTCGAAAAGGCAGTGCATATAGACCAATCTTCGCGTTTGGAAGGTCGCGCGCGAAGGAGAGGGAGCATGAATGACCCGATGGAGTGCGTCATCGATGTGGGAGGGCAGGAAATCGTCAGCAGCTTGAGATAGATAGATGGAGACGACCACCTCGAACCAATTCATCGCAACGCTCGCTGGAACGAAGTGCGCGGAAGAGAAATGCGCACAGCTTTGACGCGAATCATCCCACGAATTTCCTCCAGCATCAGACAGCAGCAGCCCCGCATCCCCTCTGCCTCTCTACACACGACACCCTCTCGCAAGATGAAGATCTACCCTGTCGCTGTCCGGGAGGACAACTATGCCTACCTTGTTGTTGACACCAAGAACGCTCAGAAGGGCGTCTTTGTTGATCCGTACACACTCAGTACCGTTCAGGATAAGGCCAGGGAGGAAGGTGTTGAGGAAGTCGTTGGTGAGTGACTCTAGCTGTCTGTGAGGCAAGGACCGAGGAGGGACTGACTCTTTTGTATGCTTTCTCGCAGGCTGCATCACGACGCATCATCACCACGACCACTCAGGCGGAAATGAAGACTTTGTGCGTATCTCTTCCCCTGCTCCGTTCAGCTCCCATAAGGCTGACTCCACAATGTCTCTCTAACTTCCAGGCAAACGCATACCCCTCCGCCAAAATCTACGGCGGCTCCGACCAAATCCCCAAGCTGAACCACCCCGTCAAGGATGGATCGACCTTCCCGCTCTTTGAAGGTTCGAGCATCAAGGTGACGTGTCACGCAACACCTTGTCATACGCAGGACTCGATCGCGTTCTTCTTGGAGGATGAGAGGGATGTGGGTGAGGGAGAGGTGAAGAGGGGTGTTTTTACTGGGTGAGTTTGCGAGGTTCCAATACGGAGGGACTGGCGAAGGGTGGGAAACGGCGGGCTGACGATTTTAACTCTTCTTCTTGCTTCCAGCGACACGCTATTCGTCTCGGGCTGTGAGTATCCCGACGCAGTCACTACGCGAACAATGCCTAAGCATTAGAAAGCTGACTGCTGCTTTATTATTATGTTCCCTTAGGCGGACGTTTCTTCGAAGGAGAGCCGCACGAGATGGACACAGCCCTGAACAAGGTCCTCGCCTCTCTCCCAGACGACACCCTGGTCTTCTGCGGACATGGTACGTTTCACCACTTCTTCCTGTTCAGTAACCCCGCTTGCGCGAATGGGCAGTCTGTTCACAAACTAGTTGTCTTCATCTGCAGAGTACACACGCTCCAACGTAGCCTTCTCTCTCGGCGTCTTACCCAACCGCCCCGCCATTCAAGCCCTAGCCGAATTCGTTCGCTCCGGCAAGAACGGCGGTGTCACAACGGGCCAGTTCACCATTGGGGACGAGAAGAAGCACAATGTGTTCATGCTGAATCGGGACCCTGAAGTTGCGGAGCGGGTTGGGCTGGGAGCGGAGGGGAAGGCAGAGAAGGGCGAGGTTGATCCCATTGAAGTCATGCGGCGGTTGCGGGAGGCGAAGAACTCAGGGAAGATGCAGGCGAAGATCTGAAGCGACGACTGAATACTGAAATGCATCTCCTCTCTGCTAACATGGCCCGAGCGTGGGAAAGTCTGAGGTTCGATGTGGAGGCTGATCTGTTTGTCAGCCAGAAATTTGGGGGAAGCTCATGAGCTTGGGTCAGCTTCATCAGCAAGACAGTCAAGTAGTCGAATAGCCAACTCCTCAAGCAATGCTCGCTCATTCGACTGGACGTTCTGGCGCGCGCTGGCTGAGCGCATCACCGCGCTCCTCGCTCGTGCGGCCCACGCCCGGCTATGTCCCAGCTCATCGCAGCTACAACAGCGGAGGAGCGAATGGTAGCAGCAGCAACACTGGCTCTACGGGACGGCGTCTACGCGATGGTACGACAGCCGGAATAGCCGCCGCCGCTCTGACAGGCGCTGCAATCCTCTACATCACCTCCTCCCCGCACTCGAACAAGCTCCACGCCGAAGCCTCTCCCTCAGCGCTCCAGCAAGGAATCGACCTAGCCGACCGAACCCAACAGGAACTCATGCGAGCGCGGACTCACTTGCAAGGTGTCTATGCCTGGGGCTCAAACCGACACGCAGTCGTAGCGCCCGATCAACCTTCCGTTGCGCTCGTTCGAAGTCCGCGCTCGATTCCCTTCTTCGACGGTGTCTCTCTCCGGGACCTCGTCCTGGCCGAACGACATGGAGTCGCGGTTGATGCGCAGGGGGATGTACTCCAATGGGGTGCAGGCTTCTTCGATGCGCGTTCAAGAAGTCAGGAGACCGACCAGACCGCCATAGAGGATATCCCTTACACCAGTCGGGCGTCCAGGTTCCGCGCCAAAGCTGTGCCAGGTCGAGAAGAGGCAGGTCCAATGCTTCCTGTGAGAACCCTGGTGGGCAAGGACATCGTCAAGGTTCAAGCGACGGATACGAAGGTCTTCGCTCTGGGACGGAACGGAGACGTGTGGATCATCTCGGCTATCCAAGAAGAACAGCAGAAACCAAGAAATCGGTCAACGCTCTCTTGGCTGCCCTCTGTGTTGTTGGGAGGCGGTACGAGCATCGATGCCGAGAAGTTTGGGCTGAAGAAGGGCGCGCCTGGTTGGAGACGGGGAGAGAAGATTGTCGATATCGTAGCGGGGGAGTCACACCTGCTCGCGCTGACCAACCAGGAGCGCACCTTCTCGGCCCCTACTGGGTCAGACGCCAACATGTACGGCCAACTAGGCTACCGCAAAGCCATCCTCAACCTTGTGCAGAAGACGGCTACCAACTCAGGAGGAGACGCGGGCGCCGCACCTTCGACTGAGAGTGGAGCGGTGACTGGCTCTGTGGAAGTCTCACTCGAGCCGCGCATCTTGTTGGACGCGATGCTAAACGCTCCTGCGCCGACAGCCGTCGATCTTTTGCCTACATGGGCACTCCCACCTTCCGTCGAAGAACGAGCAGCCGAAGCTCAAAAGCTTAAAAAGGCCAATGCGCTCGCTAAAGCTCAATCGAAGAAGGACGCCGCTGCTGCCGCTGCTTCTTCAGCCTCGAGTCTTCCGGACGCCGTGGAAGATCCGAAGGGGATTCGATACTGCACGACGTTGCAGGAGATCCCTGCGCTCAGGGGTGTTCCTGTCGTCCAAATTGCCGCAGGGACGCACCATTCCCTCGCCCGAACTTCGGACGGACGGGTCCTCGGTTGGGGTCGGCACACCCATGGCCAGTCCGGTGTAGGGCAGCAAGTCGCTATTGAGTGCGTCACAGCCCCGACGGAGGTCGTGTTGGCAAGGTGTTTCCCTACGAGTGTGGATATACGCTGTACGGCTATCTATGCGGGGAGTGATAATTCGATCTTTGTGACGAGTCGGTTGGAACCTTTGCCTGGGCGGGGGGGAGTTCGGGCGGTAAGGGATGTGTTGAGTGCTGGGAAAGGTGAGTACTGTTTGTTCGTGACGATCGTGCTTGACATCAATGTGCTGAACTTCCTGACTTTTCTTCTTGCAGGCATTTGGGGCACTCTTGGTAATGCCTCATGGACACAAGTAGCTTCGTCCCCGGTACGCGTCAAGACAGTCTCAGGTCTACAAGAGTACTCGGATCGCACAGGTCGGATCCACCCTGTCGACATGCACTCCATCTCCATAGGCTCACCGGGACACGTCGCTCTTGTGCTCGACACCGTAGACACGCACACCCATTCCGCTTATGGACGGGATGTGAATGTTTGGGGAAGTAATGGGGCCTTCCAGCTGGGGACGGGGAAGAGGAACAATTTGGCTGTGCCGCAGCATTTGCCTCCTTTACCCCCTTTGACGCCGAGCGCGGGGGCAGAGGCTCCGTCGTTGCCGGATGATAAGGAGCGGGAGCGATTGAGGGAGGAGGATGTTAATAGCGGGGCTCTTACACATATGCCTGTGAGTTATTTTCAGGAATCCACTCTCATGATGCAGTTACTGACAAAGTTGTACCGCACAACTCTGCGTTTTTCTCACAGCACAACCGACTCCAGCTCGCCTCCAGGACGGTGGTAGATACTCGGACACCACCTCGTATCACTCCCGAGGGTCAACTGGAGCCGGGCAAAGTCAAGAAGCATGTTCCTGTAGAGGAGACCATGGTCGCGGGTGCTGCGGCCATGGCCGTCTTCTGGCGCGCGGAGGTCTAATCAATGGAGGACAGATGCTTGTGATGCCGGAATAGCATTTTGCAAATGAACTCGAGATGACTCCTGCACTCAATGGGTTCAGACTGGTCAACTAGGAAGGACAACGTGGCTCTATTAAGTCGTGGCAGGGGTTTGGACTCAGAAGATTGGGGAATATAGAGAAAGGGCAGATGAAAGTTGAAGACGAACGGCGAGCAAAAGATAGAGTCGAAATGGCATCAGCGGAAGGAGACAGGTATATGTTGAGCCTACGCAGTAGGCTCGGCAGTAGCCTCGCGATCGCCCTGTCGCAAGCCCTCTGCTACTTCTGGCTCCTCGTCCGTAGCAGCTTGAGCGCGACTGCTTTGGCCGAATGCTGCCTCGTCGGCCAAGACGGCGGAAATGATCGAAGCTGATTCTGCGCCGGGGAGCAAGGAGAGTCATTAGTCATTAGTCAGGATCTTGCGAGCGGTGTTGGGATGAAAAATAACTCACTCTGTCCGAGTTGGAAGTAAGATGGATTCTTCGTCGCCGAGAACATCGTAACGTGCGCGTCGACTTCGTCCGTCGCTTTCTGGCCACGTCCAGAATGGGCAAAAAGAAGGTAAGACAATCAGTGCCGAATGGACGCTAGATGAATCACCCACTACCACTTCACTCACCGAGTTCGTGACTGGTGTGAAGCTTCTTGCAGAAGACGCTCCTCGGGGCGGCAAGACCATGAACGTCCTCGGTCTGTCATGCCCCTTCGACCGACTCGGCGGCAACTCCGTGTAGAAACAATGGAACAGAATCGTTGGTAGATCAACCAAGCTGTCCAACCGTTGTCTCTGAGCCTCGGGATCCCACAGATTGCCCACAAAGGCGAGATGATCTTGAACCCAGGTGTATGACGATCCGACGCCTTCGCGGATCTGTTGTTGTTTCATGAAGGCCGCCGCGCCTCCTACGAGAAGAGCAGCCCCACCTGCTGCGAGCATCGAAGAACTCCAACCCTTCTTGACCGCCGCACTCTCGTCCTTCGACTTTTCTTCTGTCGCCGAGTTCGAGTTTTGTCGAACGCTGCGTGAGGAAGATGTGGAAGCTTCACCTCCACCCGCTCGGGAGGAACCTAATGTTGAGGAAGAAGACGGTTTCGCCGCGGGTCCACTGTTATTCGATCCCCAGCCCCAGTTTCCCCAGGCACTATCAGGAGAAGCAGGCGATCGATCCCCACTCCTACTTCCATTCGAAGCAGCGGCGTCCTGCCTTGCCCCCCATCCCGCAGCCAACGCTCCACCCATGGGCGCAAACAAGGCCCCAATAGCCGACGCAGCCTGGACATACTCCGACACCTTATCGATCCCATGTTTGAACGTGTTCGGGTGGACGCCGAAGTAAGGCGTATCGTACGCTATGACACCGCAGATCCTTGGCCAAATCGGGCTCGGGTTGGGATCGTTGGCGGGGGACTCGGACGAAGCGGCTGAGCGGGCGATGGCGAGGGCTGCGTCTACGCCGACGAGACCACCCATCGAATGTCCTGCTACGATGATCTTGAGGGAACCTGCACCGCCTCCTCGGCCTGTTTGAGAAGATGGGAGGGCTTCTTGGGTGTCCGGGTCGAGGAGAGGTTTAGATTCGAATTCGAGCGTCTTTTCGGTGAGCCATTCGACTGTTGAGTTAGAAAAGTCCTGGTCAGCTCCATTTCATACGCAACAAGATGGTAAAAGAGGAGGAGAATATGATAACGTACTGAAGTTGTCGACGGCGGTATCCAGACGGCCTTTCGTGTCGTATGTCGGGTATACGAGGGATTCGATCGCAAGTCCTGAGTGTGTCTCGCCGAGGACGTGGGCAAGTCGATTAGGGAAATCCTCGAAGGTTGTATCGGCTGATCCCTTGAAGCCGTGAATGAAGACAATCAGCAGAGCCGTTGCTTGAGTCACCTTGGACGACATCGTTTCTTTTTCGTTGGTTCTTGAAGGAGGAGGTTTGAGGAAGGGGGGTGTCCAGTCGAGGGAGGGTGGAAGATAATTGGAATTCGACGGAGAACGACACAAGGAGACCAGCTGCAACAGCAAAAAGAGCAGAGGGAAGGTGATTACAGCGCAAGTCTCTCAGTACGAGCGAGGTCCAACGCTGACTGACTTCTTCTTATTGACCTTTCTTTTGCAGAGATCAGTCAAGGAAGTCGTGGAATTCAAGTTGGGCTAGGTTCAAAGAAATCGCCACTTGGAATGCCACGTGAAAGCTGAGACACGTGACTCACTGTCATCCCTTCTGTCACCCTTTTGGAAGATCTTGCTTCTCAGCGCGACCACGACGTCCCAAATAGTCGCAAGCAAAGGATGGCCTTCCTCGCCCCAGCAATCCGCTGGCCAGATGCGCTCCAATCGTATCTCCCCGACACAGGCCTCTTCAACAACAGCCCAGACTCCCTGCACCTCCTCATCTCCACAGCACTAGGCTTCCTCATCATCACCACAGCACTCACCTACACCTTCCGCCGTACACCGCGCGCCATCACTGCTCAGCCCGTCTCCATCGGGAGCACACAAGGCGATGGAGGGAATAAGGGGAGGCGGAGGAGGAAGTTGCCGTTGAGTCTGGCACTGGTTGGGCCGGTTGGTGCGGGTAAGACGGCGCTGTACCGCACCTTACTCTACGGCCATACCCCGCACACTCAGACATCACAACAGTCGAGCTCGGTCAACCTCGTCATCAGCAGTGAAGGTGGTGATGTGCATGAATTGGGAGCAGCAGTGGGGGGCAAGGTGAATGTTGCATTGCATGATTTGCCGGGACACCCTCGGTTGAGGCCTTTGGGGAAGCATGTGCAGATTGTGATGGGGGCGGATGTGCTGCTGTTCTGCGTTGATGCGGTCAGCGTGCTGGGCGGTGGTGGTAGCGGCTCTGCTGCTTCTGGCGCAGGGGGCACGGAGACGTTCAGTGCAGCTGTCGAGTGAGTCAATGTGCTCTGCTACATGCTTGATCTTCATTCTCCTTGTGCTGATACCTTCTGCTCCGGTCAGCTATCTCCACTCGACACTCATGTCTCTCGCGCGCCAAAGATTGTCCTCAACTACCAAAACCAAGAACCCAATCCCACCAGCCTTCGCCATCCTCCTCACGCGCGCCGACCTCTCCCCGCTCCTCGCCTCCTCCTCCAAGGAACAAGGAAGCGACGAAGCAGCCCAGGCAGCCCGGGCGAAACGACACCAAGCAGCCTCGACAGTCCTCCTCTCGCGCGCACGTACAGCCCTCGAGACAGAACTTCGCAAGAAACGCGCAGCCGATGTGGACCTTGTCGCTGGATCGTCCTCTGCTTCTGCGCCTGTCAACCAGGCTCAAGCGAAGATTGGAGGGATGAGCGAGGTTGCTAGGGGTGAAGGTGAAGGTGTTGATGGAGGGATTGTGAAGCGGGTCTTAGGTCTCCTAGGGCTGGCTGGGTCTTCGAAGGGAAGTAGCCGTGCTGGGTTGGGTGGTGAGGATGATGAGGAGAAGGATGAAGGAGGGGAGGAGGGGGTGCCGGATTACTACCTTGGCACGGCAGGTGGTTCCTCGACCAACTTCTCGCTGGATAAGCTTGATCCTGAGGTGGTGCAGGATGGGGAGGTGTCGATCTTGCTCAGCACGGTCGGACGGGAACGAGGGTGGGAAGCGAAGGCTGTCAGCGAGGGCAGTGGGGTCGATGGATTGGGGGAGCTGAAGAAGTGGATTGTCGGCCTTGTATGACAGTCAAATACCAATGGGGATGTTTAATGCCTTTTCTGATACGGAACTGAACTGCAAATACATAGATGGCCTGCCTTTGGTCTCAAGG
Organism: Tilletia walkeri; assembly: GCA_009428295.1. Classification (NCBI taxonomy): domain Eukaryota; kingdom Fungi; phylum Basidiomycota; class Exobasidiomycetes; order Tilletiales; family Tilletiaceae; genus Tilletia; species Tilletia walkeri. Next base: position 82,008 of record RDSH01000085.1, read on the forward strand.
AAAGGGAAGAAGAGAACCTTGAAAGGAACATGGAGAAGGAGCGTGGAAAGGACATCAAATCGAGGTTATGATTTGCAGATGCTGGAAGTACAACAAGGCTCCCGGGTGCCCCTGGACACCTGCTCCCCTGTCGAGTCGGGAGGCGGATCATCGCAGGCTCGAGGAGCACCGTCTGAACACACATACAGCCTCCCATGCATGGTGCTTTGTCGAGGTCGATCCCTGACTTGCCGCTGCGGCCGGCCTAAACTGAGGCTCCCGGGTCCCCCTGGACACCTGCTCCCCTGTCGAGTCGGGAGGCGGATCATCGCAGGCTCGAGGGGCACCGTCTGAACACACATACAGCCTCCCGTATATGGTGCTTTGTCGAGGTCGATACCTGCTTGTCAAATGTCAGTTGTCATTAGTGTTACCAAAAGGCTCCCGGGTCCCCCTGCAATCCTGCTCCCCTTGTCGAGTCGGAGGCGGATCATTGCAGGCTCGGGGGCACCGTCTATTGAACACGCATACAGCCCCCAATGTATGAATGCTTTGTCGAAGTCGATCCCTGTACTCACCGATGCGTATGTACTCACCTTAACCAAGATCCAAAGTGCCCCTGCAGACCTACTCCCCTTGTCGAATCGGAGCCAGTTCATCTCAGGCCTGGGGACACCGTGAGAACACCCATACAGCCTCCAATGTATAGGTGCCTTTGTGAGGCCGATCCACCCCCTCGTCCCTCCCCGCCGTCGCCACCACAAGCTTCCCTCTTTCCGTCGGGTCCCTTCCGGTCCCAGCTTCCCTCGTCCTACCCGGTGGTGTCCACAACAGAGGACCCCCAGAGCAACCGGACTGCACTGCAGTGCGCGCCAGCTCACCACTCGACCGCAACCCATTAGACTCCTCCTCTCAAAGCAATCCCGCACATACTCGACCAGCCCAGGATCAGAACGCCGGAGTTCCATCCCAGCCCACATGGTGAAGCGGTCCAGACGACTTCGGTCGAGGAGGCTCGAGGGGGGGGGGAGTCGAAGAGGGCAGGCGAGTGCGGAATGGGGTCGAGCGCCGCAGCTTCCTCCTTGATGTTGCTTGGTCGTGTTGGTCTTGTCAATCGGATGGACCTCTCGTGCCTGGATGGACAGGGGGGGGACTGCCCGGTGAACAGGGGGGGA
>RDSH01000086.1:0-82538 GCA_009428295.1 Tilletia walkeri
AAAAAAAAAAAAAAAAAAAAAAAAAAAAAAAAAAAACCCAGAATGAAAACCGCGCGAGGCAAGAAAGGGCCGCAAGAGAGGCAAAGGGCCGCAAAAGACAGACAGGAGGCTGTACTAGATTCCCTGATCTGAGAAGAAGTACTGATCAAGTAGTGGATCCTTCTGATTGTTGGTGGGCAACATGACACAGCGCTTGGAAGCGTAGTACTTTCCGAACGCTGCGGAATCGAACTTTGCCTTCGATATTTCGATGTGGAAAGCGACAGCAGAAACTTTGTGCCCTTGTCGATGTATGCGAACCTGCAAGAACAAGTTTTGAACATCAGCGGTCAGCCTTATTTTTCCTGTCATTGTTTTACGCGAGTACGCGACACTAATTAATAGTTAATACTCACTTTGCGCCGAATGATGTTAGGTCCACATCTTGCTGCATGGACGCGTCTACAATGACCTTCACTATCGATCCATCGCTTCCTAGGATGGCTGAAATGTTGACCTTGATCATGGGTTGATGTGCACCTACCACGCGGCGGTAGATGTCGTCTTGGAGGCGAACCTCTTCGCTTCCGCACGGCCAGCTCTCTCTCCAGCCATGGATCTCTCTCTCTCGTTCGAATCCGATATGGTCATATGGGTGCGTCCGTCTCCATCTTATTCAATTACGAGATTCAGAGCAGCCCTCGTTACCTCATCCTACCTCATCCTCTTTTTACAGGAACTCCCCTTTCAGCAGCAGCGCCCGCCCCCCTCTACACCACCGCTCAACACGATCACAACCTCTGGCAGTACATCACTTTCACTCATACATCTTCCATCCTCCCCTCCCCGATTCCCGACACCACGATGCCTTCCTTCTCCGGCAGCGACCTGAACAGCTTCCTACCGGTCGAGGATGCTCCAACCGCGGCCGCAGTCCCAGCCGCAGCTTCTGCATCGGTTGACAAGGGCAAAGGCAAGCTTACGGTCCCCGGTCCCGCTGGCCCGTTGGCGGCTCCCAGTACGGACTGGAGTCCGGAGCGAGATCGCCAATTCAGCGACTGGCTGCGCTCGAATGCTTCCAAGCAGGGCGCCACTCTTTCTCCTTCCTTACCCTTCACTGCCCCCGGTCCGTCTCTCATGAACTCTGAAGGAGTCGTAAATCGTAAAAAGGGAAGCCCAGCGAGTCAGAGCAAGGCTAAAAGAACACTACGCGTTCAACGATGGTCACCTGTGTAAGGCGCAGAAAAATGTGGCAAAGTACGTAACTTTGGGGCCAACCGGGAAAATCAACGTGCGATACGGCGAGATCGACGCGGACGACGGAGGATTCGGGCTTGGATCATGCAGAGACGGTGTCGGGCGTCGGGCAAAGTGAGAGCTTTAAATTGTCCGGACCTCGGAAGCCCAAGTGATGCCCAAAATGGAAAGGGACGGGTCTGCACGTGACCCCTGGGATCTGACGAAATCCGCGAAAAAATTCGGGAAATGGTCAGCATCGGCGATGTATTCCGGCTTCCGTCTAAAATCTCGTGCAAGCAAGATGCGAATTCCGGCTTCCTGCGAAAGTGAAGTACCGAAGTTTTTTTTATTCCGGGTTCCGGCTCAGCGGAAACGAGAATAGTTCGGCTTTCTGCTTTCCAGTAAATGGTGGTAATTGATGCGAAAATTGATTTCGGCTTCCAAGCTCGCCGGAATCTTTCGCGGAGCGCCCCGAAATTCTGGAGATCTCATTTCGGGGCCCTTCTGTGAATGGCGCCACGCGGTAGAGAATCCTCTCCGAGAGCGCGAAAGCAAGCACTCGGCCCTCCTCGAAAGAAGCCGAGACTTCCCGCCATCAAGACCTATGGCCATTGGGAGCCTGGTATTGACTGGACCAACTCTTCCTGGCTGTGCAACGTCAAAAGAACATGATCGCCAACACCAAACTCAAGCCTCGCGGATATCGTACCCCTCTCAGCTGCTTCGACCCATATCGGAGTGTAGGTCCTGACAAGCTCGTGCGGCTCCAAAGCAAGTCCGAGCTGAGCATTATGGTAAAGCAGCTCGATAAGGCCGTCAACGGACAGCAACTGTGGCGACTGCTCAACGACGCAAAATTCAGGAGCCAGAAGAACCTCATCCTCGTTTGCAACCCCTGCGGTCCTGAAGCCGCACACAACCACTATACCACCCCGCAAGCTGCGAAACGACATTTCTTCGATCATCCTATGGAAGCTCCTCTACCAGCTGTACCAGAGATCCCTCTGCACCTCATGTTTTTGGCGCTGGAGAAGGACTGGCCGATGGAAATCGACTGGGATGAAGAAGCAGAAGTGTTCAGAGAGCTCACCGTGCCGATGCTGCAGAAGATGATCGGCCAAAAACAAATTCTTTCGGGATGCTTGCGAAAAGATCCGGTCTTCGGGTCAAGAGGCCGAGCTAATGGGGAGGGTATATCATGCAGGCTTCTTCGGTCCAGAAGGGATTTTCTTCCTCAACACATGGATCAAGGATGAGTTCTTCGGAGACGAAGGGCTTCTGGATGGGGATGTTCTCCATCAGCTCAAACCTTTCAAGACGAACGGGGACTTTGATCGCTACGTCCTCTTTCCTAGCACTGTGACCGGCCACACCAAACGCCATTTACACAAACAAGGCGTGACTGCGAACAGCGAAATGGCGTACCAGGCTTGGTGGAAAAAGACCAATATCAAGAACAAGTCGTCAATTTGTTTCCCAGTCCGTAAAGAAGAATCTTCTCCGCCTATCCACTACCTATCCTAGCTGGCAGCTAGTAGGGGTAGGACTGCGTCCTCTGTAAAGTAGGCAACGCCTCTGAAGATAAGTGAGAAGGGTGAATAATTGCTGAGCGTGGTTAAGTACAAGGGAGAGCAGCGAGAGCTGCGAAGGTGATGAGGAAGAAAGGGAAGTCTCGTGGCCGAGAGCAGGAGAAGTGATGAGAAAAGAGAGAGAAGAAGATAAGAGATAAGATATAAGAGGGGAGCACGTGGTCCAGCCACGTGGTACACCAGCACACTACCAGGTTCCTGAGCCTCAACTGAGTGCAGTGCCAGCAAAGGTGGACGTCCCTTTAATAACCATACGGAACCTCATCTCATATGAAGAGGTTACTCTCGCAACGGCGTTGCGTAAACTGTAAAGTATAAAATGAAGATTTTTTCGCTTCAGCGTTCCTGACAGATTAGGCCGCAACCACAAGCGTGCGTAAAGTGTCTAGTAGTTGTGATTTCGGGTAGCTATAGTAAGCAAATGATGATTTTTATTTCTCGGCCGAATCCGAGATTCGGGTCTAAAACCCCACTTTACTTACGTAAGAGTCTAAGGAAAATTTTGCACCTCGGAATTTTCCGGCAATTAGGATCTGATATTTATCGATCCGTGTTTTGAAACTTCCCGAATGTCCCGACCTGCCGCAAAAGACGCCGGTCTTCACTTTTCGAAGATCCCAACCCCTCACTCACACGCTCTAGCGGTAGTATACCCAAAGACGTATAGGGACAGGTTTATTGTGCGGAGACCTAAGAACACAGAGTCTCCAAGGCTTGACCGCGGGAAAGAAGGGAAAAAGGATGTCTCAAACCCAGTCGTCTTCCTCCTCATCCAGATCAGCACCTCCCTCCGCAATCTCCGACGCAAGTTCACGCTCGCGCTCCCGAGCAGCCACAGCGGAATCGAGCTCTGCCTTGTGGGTATTCAAGGGATATCGCATAGCCTGAAGAGAGGGAAAAAGAGATGAATATCACAGTCAGTTTTCCGTACGTGATCGGACCAGGAAGAGCAAAAGTGGGGGCAAACTCACCTTGACAGACTCATTATGGATCTGCAAGCAGAAATCCACGCGCTGCTGAAGTTGCGCCTGCGGCTCGTCACTCGCATATACATCTCCACCTTCCCTAGTCTCCATGATCCCATGCTCGTGATCCACACGCGACCCGCCACCCAATCCAGCCCACCCACCAGCGCCAGCTCCTCCCCGTCCGCCGGTAGTAGAGCCAACGACACCATCCCGGATGGCCTTGGCGACAATGTACTCTGCGTCCTCCTCGGATTCGAGGTTGAGCTTCTGGGTGATGTCCTTCAGGCTGATGCGCGAGTAGGCGAGGGAGATCATGCGGATGCCCGTCTTGATGACGTTGAAGCGGAGTCGGAGGATGAGCGAGTAGGTGCGGTCTGACTGGAATTGGCTAGCGTGAGACTGGAGCGTCTGTTGGAAGAGGGAGAGGTTACCGGTTCGTACGGCTGTGTGATGAAGAAAGAGAGGAGTGAGTGAGGTTCCGTGTGAAAGCGGAATCAAAGTCAAGGGGAGGTTGATGACGCACCTTGAACGATGGACATGTAAGGCGCCAATGCAGGACGCAAAATCTCCGAGCGGAAGAGTGTACGCTCAGGGATGTCGCCCATGAGCAGTTCAACAATGATGAGGAACTTGTATGCCGTCTGCAGGAAGCCCGCCGCGGGCGGTAACGACACCGGCTTGTTCCCACCCTCATCCACATCCATCGCAACATCCTCTCCCCCCTCGACCTTGTTCTCCCCCGACTTCTGAGCGGCAGCAGCCGCCTTCTTGCTCTTCGACTGGCTGTATTGCTGCTGCAGACTGGCCAACTGTGGCGCGCGTCGGATGGCCTGTTGGAAATTGGCGTGTGCTTCCGAGTAGTTGAGCTGGACAGCGCGGATCCGGCCGACGTAGTACTCGTACCGTGCGATCTGTGAGTTGGTCGCGCTGGATTTAGGGAAAGGTGCGCGTGCGACGAGCTTGTCTGCTTGGTCGAAGAGGGGTGGGTTGGAGGAGACGATGTATGAACGGAGGAGGAGGTTGAGTAGGGTGGCTTCTACCTCTACATCGTGTCGGAGAGAGGCCGTTCGGTGGAGTGAGAGCAGATAAGTTCGCTCCGCTGCAAGTCCTGCATCCTTCTCACTGCCTTCCTTGCTTGAGTCCGCACGCAGCTCGAGAGCGCGACCGAGCCAGAAGATGGTCCGAGCGCCGATCTGGTCGAGTGATCGCTTGTTGAGTGCGAGGACGGTGTCGATGGCGTTCCGTGCCAGTTGGAGGGCCTCGGTGTATTCCTTGCGGTCGACGAGGTGGATGAGGACGAGCAGTCGGAGGTATGCGTCGACTTGGAACTGTGTCTCTGAGGAGAGGGTGGGGGCTGATGGTAGTGGCTGAGTGGGTGCAGGAGTGGCAGACGCTGTGGTTGTCGTGGCAGGCGCATAATCAACATCCATAGAATCCCCGCCTGCCTTCGGTGCAGATGATGCAGTTGTCGTCGTCGCTGCTGATGGTTGGGCAGGCGCATGGACGAGAGCTGTGAGCTGTGCGCGCAGAGGAGAATCCTGTGGGGTTGCCTCTTGTGCGATGACCTGCTTGAGGATGTGTGGGTGCTGGGTGATGCGGAGACGTGTTGCAGGTAGTGTGCGAATGACGCGTGCTGTGAATCGTGGTTCTACATTTGTGATGGTGCGTTGGAGGAGGGAGATGTTCTGACGGAGTAAGGCGAGTAGCTGTTGATCTGCTGGGAGTGGTGTGGGCGCGGGTGTCTTCTTCTCCTCGGTTGTTGCCTTGCTGCTGTCGTCCTTGCCAGTCTTTGTGTCTTTCTGCTTGTCTGCTGCCATCGTCGCTGCTGTGTATTGAGGATGAGGTTGAAGGTGGTGGTGATGGTAAGAAAGAGAAGGCCGCGCCAGTTTGCTGTTTGAGTCTGTGCGAGGGCGCGTCCTTCGATTTTCGCAACACCGTGTCGATGGATTTTTGAGTAGACCACCTCCAACAACGTCACTCGCTCACTCACTCGCCAGCATCATCCCCTCGACAAGTAGCTAATAAGAGAGAAGGAAAGATGCCTCGCGCTGAACGGAATGCAATTGAGTCGCTGCTGGAGACGCTCATCCCAGCTCCCATCATCGACGTCCTCTCCGCACTCGGCCGCTTCGTGTATGCGATCGTCTTCTCACGCAACATCGAGTGAGTATCCCTCCAGAACTCAGCGCACTCAGCATCACATATAGCTGATCTCTCTCTCTCTCTTTGTGTGCAGCCCCGAATCATGGACTGCAACACTCGTCCCACCACTCATCTCCCTCCTACTCGCATACGCATCCCTCGTCGTCGCATACCGCACCGTACGCAACACATTCAGCTTAGCCCTCTTCGGCGTCAAGTACGGAGCCCTCATCGGAGCCCTCATCGCCATCTACTCGTGGTGGAGCGGAGAGGCTGATGGTGTCAGAGGACTCGCGGGCGCTCTTGGTGGTGCTGCAGGCGGTGGCGGAGGAGGAGCGAATGCTGGAGGACTGGGAGGTATGCTCGGAGGTGGGGCCGATCTACTCCATACACTCGGTCGGTTAGGTCAAGGAGGTTAGGACTGCGCATCCCACTCGTCCATGCTTATTGTTTGGAAGCTCAATCCCTCTCTTTCTCCTTCTTTCTCCCCTCCATCAAGGCGGCGCGGCGGCTATACCACTCCTCAGCGCTCTCCTCGGCCAAGTAGGCCAAGGCGGCGCACAACGCAACCAGCCAAATACCAACAACAATCCACGTCGCTCAACACGTCTACGAACCAACAATAACAACAACAACCGTCGTCGAGCTCGTCCCGCCCCAGCTCAACCATATCCATACCCAGCACCCGACCTCGACTACATCCCTGATGAACTGGACGACGACGATGACGATCTCTTCGACGGAGGAGGAGCGGGGGACGACACAGCCATCAAAGCAGTCAAACACGTCCTCCGCTGGCTAACCCACGCCACAGATCCAGAACCAAACAGAAGAGCACCAGCTACCAATCCTCTCTTCCCGCAGAGCGGCAGCAGTGGCCGATCTTCGTCCTCCTCCTCATCCAACTCCAGACGACGGAGAAGAAGACGAGCTTCATCCTCCCTATCCGATATTGACTGAACTAATCTCCTTGCGCAGCAAGCAAGACGATCTCGCATGTTTTCGCCCCCGCCCCCGCGCCTTTTCGAACTTTACATTTCCCAACAACGCGACTTGAATATCTCTCAGCTCGCTTTCGGCAGGGCCACTGTACTTTTATACACTCAGCACAAGTCGTTCGTCCCTCTTCCTTCCCACCCCACATATTCGCAATTCTACAACAGAACCCCCTCCCTTCAATCTCTCTCTGCTTCTCGTCCATGTCGATCCAGAGCGAAATAAAGAAAGGAAGAGATCCATCGCGAGCGGTGTTTTGTTTCTGTTTAAAAAGGCTGGGCAACCAAGGTCTTGGATGGGGCCGGGCAGGAAGCACAAGAACACAAAGAAAAGGAAAGAATTGGAAAAGATAATCTGAGAGAGGAGGGGAGAAAAAAGCGCTTCGTTCGAACTCTTCGGTATAAATCTGGTGAACCCCGTGGCGGTTGGTGCTGGAAGAAAACTTGCGAGAAAGTTGCTGCTTGTTGGGAGGGATGAGCGATGAACAGTTGAAGTGGGGCCGTGACAAAAAGCGAGTCGAGGGCTGGATGGGCGGGGGTGTTGAATGTTGGTGGTGTAGTGACTTTGTGCGTGTTGTGGTACAGAGACGAAATCGAAGGAGATCTGAGAAAAGCAGAAAAGGCTGATGGGGGCTATGCAAGATATAGCATCCGTAGGGTCGGTGCGTCGGTTGTAGGTCGTTTTCGAATGTCGAATGTCAAATGTAGACGGGCGGAATTCGCATGCGCGTGCGTGTGTGTGTGTGTGTGTGTTGGAAGTGAGGTGGCCAATGCTCACGCCTGAGCCGCCATCGTCCTCCCACTAGCCATAACCTCCACCACTTCATCCTCATCCTCCTCCTCCTCCCCATCCCCATCCTCCTCATCCTCCTCAAAGAAAGCCGCATCCCCAAACTCATACTCCAACTGACTCATCGGCGTACCCAACGGAACCCTCGGCCCAACCCGGCCAGCCTCCAACTTAGGCACAGGTCCATTCCAGAGCAAGTCCCACTCCACATCCTTGAAGAAAGCCTGCGATCGGATTTGACGCGCACCTTCCGACGCAGCTTGTACGATCCTGCGCGCCTTGGTCTCTTCGTCTTCCTCCTTCTCGGGCTTGACATCATCATCACCCGCCTTCTTGGACAAGGGGACATACCCAAGTCGATCCTCCGGAGCAAGCACGAGCAATCCCTCCACCAACGCCCTAATCTCACTCACATCCCTACCCTTCTCCTGTTCCCCCTCAAACACCTCAGGCCACTCCATCTCCCGATGCAAGATCCGCTGAAAAGTCTGATACTCAGTCGGACCCTTAAAAGGCGGCCTCCCACACAACATCTGAAAAACAATACACCCAAAAGCCCACCAGTCCGACGCGAAACTGACCTGACGGGAGAGGAGGAGCTCCGGTGAGACGTACTCGGCCGTACCCACAAAACTGCTCGGTTTCTCAGTGGGAGAGACCGCAGAGCCTGGGAGGATGGCAGAGGGGTTTCCGTTCGTTGCTGCGGGATCGGCTTCGTCGGCCGACCGGACCAGGGCGGGTCGCATGGTGGTAGAAGTAGACGGAGACCGCGGCGTCATCGTCGTCGTCCTTACCTCTCGCTGCTGTTGTCGTTGAGGCGTTACCGGCGCCGGAGCCGGAACCGACGACGAAGGTGCAGACGACGCCGCCGCCGCCCGATTCGCCAACGCCGCAGCAGAAGGCATGAGGATCTTCGCCGATCCAAAATCAGTAACCTTGATCCTCATCTCCTTGTCAAACAGCACATTCTCGGGTTTCATGTCCCGGTGAATGATTCCCGCTTCGTGGATGGAGCGAATGGCGTCGAGCAGTTGGGCACTGTAGTAGCGTATGCAGGACGTAGAGAAGGAGCCGAGCGTCTTGATGTGGGAGAGGAGCTCGCCATTGGGTGCTAGAGCAAGGACGAAGTCTGGGGTGGGCGTCGAAGATACGCAAGACAAGTCGGACGCGAAAGGTCGCGGTGATGATTGCAGTAGGATGGACGATGTGAGTAATTCCCCCTTGGAAACAAAGGGACGAGAACAAAGGGGGGAAGGGAAGAAAGGGGGACAAACTCACATAATGACTCCCTATCCTGAAAAGTCCAGTAGAGAGTAATAATCCCCGGCGCCCTCGTCAACCGACTGAGCGCCTCCTTCTCAAACCCAACATATTTATGCTTCTTCTCCTTGATAATATGCGCCTTGTGTAGAATCTTGATCGCATACACCCTCTTGCCGGTCGTATCAATCGCACTGTTCTCCTTCACGATCGCCGACGCGGCTGATTCGGGCGAGCGGGCGTAGAGGTTGTCGTTGCCGCCGACGGAAGAGGAGAGGTGACCGTTCGTACGCGCCGAAGAAGGACTGGAAAGACCCGCAGCAGCAGCAGCAGCAGCCGCTCCGATACTCGCCGTCGAAGAAGCGCGCGACCGATTATTATTCCGAAGACTGGCGTAGGACGAAGAAGCAGAAAGCGTACCGCCCGCCGCAACAGCAGCAGCCTGAGCCGCCGTCTTAGGATCCGAGAGTAAATCCCAAGCTTCTACCACGGTCGAGTACGATCCTTCCCCCAGTACCTGACCATATTTGAAATCTTGAGGTGTACGCGGACCGCGGGTTGTTGCGCGGAGAGTGGCAGTTTGGGAGGGAGGAGCTGAGGCGGTCGAGCGGTCGCTGGAGACGGAGAGAGGGGAAGTTCCGAGGTTGTTGAGACTGCTACTTCCGAGTCCACCTAGATCTCCAACAAGCGCGCCACTCCCACCCGCACTCCCGATGCTTCCAGTGAGGACGGTGTTGGATCGGGTAGGCGGGGAGACGGTCGAGATGAAAATAGGAGCCTTGGTCTCTGGCGAGTCGAGATCATTGAGAGTGACGGTCGTCGCAGGAGGCGGTTTGAGTGGGGTGTCGATAGGTAAGCTCGGGGTTGGCTGTTGTTGCTGCGATGCTGGGGTTCGGGTCGGGATCGTCTGTGGGGCAGGAGTGGACATCGTCCCACCTTTCCTCTGCCTTCGTTCGCGTTTCCAGCTCTTGCCTCAGTCAGTGGGAAGGGCAGATGCGCGAAGGACACGTGTGTGTGCGTCTGCGTGTGAGTGTGGTTGTTGAGGTAGCTCGTGCGATCCGGCGAGTGGTATGTTAGGTAGAGAGAGGAGAGGAAGAGGGTCCGAGCTGTGTATGTATCCGTCGAAGCAAAGGGCGAGGAGAGAAGAAGAATGGAGCAGGTCGCCTTTCTCCGTCAAGTGCGGTCCTGCCTTCCCTGCTGGACTCTGGAGGCCCTCGACGTGCGAGGCGAGGCGAGGCTGCGTTCGGCGTGGACGACGACGACGAGCGGGTTGGATGATGATGGAGGTCTTCTGTCAGGATTTTGAGATGCTTCTCAAGAACACAAAGACCTTCCACACACAAAGGGAGAGCTCAGTCTGTCGGAGTATGATGGGGGGCAGCCAGGCAAGCAAAGAGCAGGCATTTGCATAAGGCATCGTTTGCAATTTCCAAGTCTATGCATACATGGGCACATTTCCAAAGAACATCTGGGTCCTTCCGCTCAGCTCACAGCTTGCTCTTGTGCTGACTCTCAGCTTGTCTCACGGCCTCCTCCGCCGCAGCCGTCTCGACGAGCTCACAGATCTGGCAGAGGAAGGAAGATGGTCAGTCAGCGCGAAGCTTTTCTCGGAGTCAGAAGTGAAAGGAAGAAGAAAGACATACCCGATCTACGGTCCTGACGACCCACTCGCTCCCTTCCTCCGTAGTCAGCCACCTCCGTCCCTTCTCACCTTCCTCGCCAGCCTGGACACTCTTCGCCGCCTTGAGGAGACCCCAGATATGGCTGGTGACCTGTGGACCGACCCCACCCTGTGCCCGCAACGCAGAGATCGCGACCAGACTCGTACGAAGTCGGTCGATCTCCCAGACGGGTGTCTCCGCGCCCTTGGTGTAGGTCGGCGGAGGGGCGAACAGAGGACCGTACTCGCCCTCGATGATGAAGACAGGCAGATCCGGGTGTGACTTGGCCAAGATCTTGACCAGCTTGGCGGAATGTGGGGCATAGATGTCGTCCCAGAGCTCGTTGGCAGCCTTGTGTACGCCGTCGACTTGATCTGGTACGATGTGCCTCCGTGCGGAAGTAGGGAGCGCCTTGGCGAGTTCTGGGTCATGCCCCTCAACTGTACTTCTAAGGGCACCGAGATTGTTGATGACCTTGGGGATGCCGATGAAGCCGATGCACTTGAGACCGACCTCGCGCATGAGACAGGCCCGGTCCGTCCGAGCACTGAGAGCGAGGGAGAGTGGGATCGCAGACTTGTGGAGTTCTTGGAGTCCCTTGGGTGAGTTCAAGGTGAGCAATGTCGCTGTGGCTACACTGAGCCATTCTCCCCATCCCAGACCGCGTGCTTCGGCATCTGAGCGGACGGAGGAGAAGAGGGACGCGAGAGATTCGGGAGCGGGTGGGTTGCCTGGGCCTGCGATGCGACCTGCGGGCAGGAGGCGGGCTGGGTTCAGACGGGATGCGCGTGCTGGGTAGAGCGGGGAGAGCACGAGATTCTTGAGCGTGGAGGGAAGCGAGTTGGACTTTGACATGGTGAGTTCAGTCTATGTATGGTACAGGAGGGGGATGTGGTGGAAGGAAGCGAGGTCATCGGAAGGAAGCTTTGGCCACGGCGTCTTCCCATCCATCACCCACACAGCAAAGGATCCCAATCACCATGGAAGGAAAAGCTACTCGCCCTGCGCGCCTCGTCCTTCTGCTCAGCACAGCAGTCAGTCAGTGCATCGCCCATCCTTGCTCTCTCTATGCTGGCAGTCAACCATGCTGGGTCCATGGCCAGCAAGCAGGGTCCACCATCTTCAGCAATGCCGGCGGTTCGGATTTCGAGGCAAGGGTGAGTGCGGGGAAAGAGGTCAACATCCTCCCACGACCCACTCGTAGCGAAGACCTCAACGCCGCTCTCAGAGACGGGGGACCAGAGGGCGATGACTGTCTCAGCATGTGTCCGTGCCCGTGCGTGGTGCAAGTGTGAAGGTTGTGAGAAGTTGCTGAGATCAAGTCGACAACTCAGCAAGACGAGTGATCGACCTGCCCTTCCGTCGCTTGGCCAACGAACAGACTCCCGCTATCTTAACGCGTTTCTCTAGCGCACTCCCATCACATCCTCCGCAGATTCTTACCACAGCTCGCTCATGCCCGCGTGACCGGCCGCCGTCTCTCTCTGTCGGAATGAAGGAAGAGAGAAAACTGCTCCCATCCTCGCCAAGACCCAAGGACCACTCAGATGGATCCGTGCCTCACTACCGACGTCCCACGACTGTCTTTGCCTTTGTAGTGCTAGCGGCCGACCGAATTGAGTCCATTTGTGTCGCTCGTTGGTTCAAATGCTTAACCTCAAATTGATCTTGGGACAGAGAGCACGCGGACCGCAGTGTCCTCTATGTACTCACAGGCAGGAGAGGATGTCCGTTCCGAGTTGCTCTGGTCCTCTTCCTTCTCCTCTTTCCGTTGCATTCGTCTGCAGGCTAACCCTCTATCTCCTCCCTCCAATCCTTGACGCTTCTCTCCTCCCCTTCTGCTGCCAGAAATTGCAGGTGATGGTCAACTTCAAACGCGACTGGACGCTCGGAGCGGTGGGAACAGTCTTGCTCACCTGTCTCGCAGCATCAGCATCCCCCTCCATACGCATCCTGCCCCCAACCTCTCTCGACTGGACTCGATTCCGCTCCAATTCTCCACCACCCTCCTACCTCCTCCTCACAGACTCATACTCCTCCCAAACTCAAGCCTCGGACGCATGTGCTCGGCTGAACGAGCAACTCGTCGACGTGGCTGATGCACTTCAGGATGGCAACTTGCTCCGCCAACTTGCGTATCTCGTCTATGAAGGTCTCTTCCCCGCCGACACCGCCCAGTCCACGAAACGGAAGAAGAGGAACGAAGGGAAGACCCGCAGAGATGGCGTAGATCAGATGATCTGGGCTTCTCGATCCAACCTCGTCGTTCTGTCGTCCGACTCGGACGGGACGAATGCTGAGCTTAAGTCGGAATCTCAATCGGCTTTCCGGTCGGGCATGTTCAGTCTCCCGGCTTTGTGCACCAACTCGGCCCCTTGGAAGACCGTCAATAGCACCGATACGTCCTCTACCTGGCGCGTCTCTGTCAAAGCGGGTTCGGGCGACTACACGACGACATACACAGGGTGAGCGGTCTTATGAAGGACAAATTCAGTAAACCTGACTGACCCTCCTTCTCTCCTTTCAGATTTCGTGATTTGCTCGGTTTCCGATTCGCAGCAGTCCCATACGCTAAGCCTCCAACCCGATTCGCCCACTCCGTCCCACTGATCAGTCCACAGTCCGTCCAAGCCAGACTAGGAGCCAACTTCAACGCACTACGGACCACACGAGGACTCCAATGTCCCCAAACGAGCGGAACAACCTACCCTTACACCGAAGATGGCTGTCTCTTGCTCAACATTGCGACTGGATGGTTGCCCAACCCGAATTCGGATGCGGAGCAAGGTATGAAGGGTTTGCTGAGGCCTATCGTTTTCTGGATCCATGGCGGTGGATTTACCTCTGGTTCCGGTCTGGATGGCACCTTCGACGGCACAGGTCTCTCCTCGCGAAACGATATCGTCGTCATCACACCCAACTACCGTCTAGGAACTCTAGGCTGGCTCGCCGTCTCGGACGACACCTCGCCAGGCCTGACTGGTAATTTCGGATTGGGAGACATCATTTCCGCTCTCAAGTGGGTCCGAGCGCACGCCGCTACCTTCGGAGGGGATCCGGATCGAGTCAGTATCATGGGTCAATCGGCGGGGGCGCAGATCGTCCAGCTCTTGCTACAGTCGACAGAAGCGAAGGGTCTTTTCCAGAGCGCTGTTGTGATGAGTGGACGACCTTGGGATCAGGTCGATCAGCGTTTAACTCGGACCCAGGCGGAGAAGCCGAGTAGTCAAGGTGGGGCGAATGGGTTGGCTGTCTTACAAAGTCTTGGCTGTTCTCCGAGTCAGAATCGGCGGCGGGCCCCTTCTTCTCGCAGATCATCGGATACTGTGCTCGATTGTCTCAGAAGACTTCCCACCTCCAAATTCCTCACATCAAGTGTCTTCAGCAAGCCGGTACGCGACGGATTCTTGGTAAAGGACGCCACATTGGACTTATCGCCTCCATCCTCAGCACAAGGCAATGTGAACCGAGTCCCATTATTGCTTGGGACGATGCGGGACGAGCTAGGGAGTCTGGGATCGGTCCCTGCCGTCGGGACATCTCTCGGGGACGCCCTATCCCAAGCGGGCATTGTCGATCCTCAGAAGTCAGCAGTCGTCCAGAACAAGAATGGCGCGTTCCCTCGTCGGCGATCAGGCCGGGATGCCGTGCAAAATTTGACTGTGTGAGTTCAGAGGAGTGCTCACCACCTTCAAGGAGTCCGAAAGACTGACAAAATCCATTCACACAAACACAGGACCGTGGAGACGGAGATAACTTCCATCAAGCGATGCGGACACGATAGCGGCCTCAACCTGATCAACAACAATCACGTCTTCCCCATCGTCCACGCATACGAGTTCTTCAGCCGAGCCTGGCAAATCCCCAACTACGACCCCAACGCAGCCTGTGCTCCCCGGACCGACGACGAGCTCCAAGAGGGACATTACTTCCTCTGTCACTCGGGCGATCTGATGACCATCTTCGCTTCGCCTGGGTTCATGTTCAACCTCTCACCTCGGGACGAACTCGATCTCTCCTTCATTCGCTCCGTCTCGGACGCCTGGGCCGCCTTTGCGCGATCGGGGGGCAAAAGTCCGGTGATGGGTGCGGTGTACGCCAGTGTGCGTGGATATGGGTCTAGTCGGCGGAGTGTGAGCGGGTGGCAGAGTTTGGGTCAGAGTGGGGGACAAGTTGCGTTGCTTGGTGCGCATGGGGTTGAGGATCTTCGGACGCTGGGAGAGGGAAGCGTTGGGGCGAGGTGCTCGGCCTTGGGGTTGGGGATCAATTACATTCGGAACGAACGAGACTAAGAACGTTCTCCTCAGAGGGTGTCATGCTTCTATATCTTGCTCACTTATGGCTTCATAATAATCGATAATCCCTTTTACATACATGGTCTTGATGTTGAGGTTGTGCTTCGGGAGGCAACGCTGAGGAGGAGGAGAGAGATGAAGACGACGACGACGACCATGACAATCTGAATCTCGACTTCGCGGAGAGATACATGCACTCGCTCAAGATGGCCGGCAGAGCAGCAGGAAGCGGATGGTCTCGCGCACTGACAGATATCGCGATGACCAAAGATCCTGTCGTGAGCTTGAGGGGACGTTAGGAGAGACGCTTTCAGGATTATGTGTTTGCTCATCCTTCCCTCCCTCCCTCCCTGTCTGGACAGCCGGCCAATGTTCCCAAGGAGACGCGCCTAGTCATGCACGACCAGCACACGGTCAGCTTCTTCTGACTTCTTGCTTCCACGAATCCACGAATCCCACTTACCTTGACCTCTGCTTCTGTTTCACAGATCACGATTCAAGACAAGTGGCCAAAGTCAAGCTTCCATTTGCTCGTCCTTCGTAAGCGCTCTCTTTCCTTCCAACGAAGCCCCTTCGCGAGGAATATCAAGGACTTCGAGCCTAACGATTCTCTTTGTGCTCTCCCTCGAACAGCTCGAATTCCATTTCCGCTCCGGCTTGAAGAAGGCAAGCAAGAAGACAAGGCCAAGGGCAAGGACAAGGAGAAGGAGTCGCCGCCCAAGCTTTCGCTCGCGGGTGGTAAGTTCCTCTCAGGAACCACAAGCGGGAACAGCGTTCCAGCTTCGCACCTTCAAGACGTCTCTACGCTACTAGCGAGTCCCTACGCGGCTCAGGTCCTGGCTGCACTTCGAACAGCCAGTGACAGAGTGAGTCCAACCTTCGGAAGAAGAAGAGATGAACGTCCACACGTCTATGTCTGTTACGCTTGCTAAATAACGTAGTCTCCTTTCGCCAGGCGATCGATTGGATCCATGAGCAGATGCTCCAGCTTCCGCTGCCGGGAAGTAGTCAAAAATGCTACGTAACGTGGACCGTCGAGCGAGCCTTCCACGCTATCCCATCCATGCAGACCGTCCACTTGCAGTCAGTTCCACCCCCGCTTTCTTCCGAGCGTCAAAGGGTTTTCCCGTACTGAAGAAGCATCACGCATCACTCTCCATCTCCACAGTGTCTACTCGAACGATCTGGTATCTGCACCTCTCAAGAACGCAAAGCATTACAACTCCTTTAGTCCAAGCAACGGCTTTGCGCTCTCCCTCGCAGACATCGAAGCGCTCGTCGAACAAGGCAAGAAGACTGTGAGTAGCATACCTTCTCACCGACCGTATCGCTTTTCCGTCTGTCCCACGCTCACCTTTATGAACCTCGAAACTTGGTCAGCTACCTCACCCAACTTCTCACTACGCCGGCCTACTCAAGGCGCCCCTGGTCGGTCGAGACGGACAGCGGTATCGTAACATCCCACAACTCAAAACGCATCTGGAAGAGTATTGGCGGGCAGAGATCGCCGCCGAGAAGACGAAGAAGAAGAAGAGGAGGGTTGATGCAGACCCCGTTCAGGAGGAAGGCTCGACAGAAGTAGGCTCGTCGGCCTCCATTGCGTCGCCGTCTGAGGAAAGAGAAACAAAGAAGAGGCGGACGTCGCCTCAGGCGACAAGCAATGATACTTGATCCGTACTTGTCATGTGCTTTCTCAAGACTGATCCGTATACAAAGCATAGCCTGTTCTCAAAGCAAGACATAGCAAAAGTGAAAGAGCTATTGAGAATATGTAGTGGATGAGGTTGCAGGTACAGAACAACGAAAGGAGTTAGAACTCTGCACCCGCCCAGCACGTCTAACGTCCATTCAAGCCTTGCCTTTCTTCCCCTTCCCCCTTTGTCGCACATCACTACCATTCTCAACCGCACTGCCCTTCCCGACCGGATCATCATCGCCCGCTCGGATCGTCCCATCAGAGGAAGCACCCGCATCACCATCGCCCATCACAATCGAGCTATCCGCCGTCTTCGTGCCATCCTTCTTCCCATCCTGATCTTCATCCTCCTCCTCCTCGTCGCTCCACCCCCACATGGCGGACCACTCGCCCCGGACGAGCGCAGTAAGAGCAACAGCAGCGCTGCAGGCCGGGCTCAGGTAGAGCAACGCTGGCTGGGCAGCACGGAAGATGTGCATCACTGCCATAGTGGTTGCGAGGCCGAGGATGTAAGCGAGGACGGTTGCGTGGAAGTACGGCTTGGGGAAGTTGGTCTTGAAGCGCGTGAAGCTGGTGGAAGGCTTCTTTGCTGCGGCCTGATTCTGGTCGAAGCGGAGGGCAAGGGAGATAAAGATGCCTTGATGTGTTGGGAAGGTGGAAGGGTGGACATCAGATAAACTTGTGGTATGAAAGTAGCAGAGACCAATATCAGCTCACCTGGAATGACGATGTCTCCAAGGCCAAGCATGGTGAAGGCCCACTTTGGCTGGGAGGAAATAGATCCTCCACCAGCGAGATACTGGAGGACATCAATTAGATTCTTGGGCCAGAGAATCTTGATAGGAGCGTCGAAGTTCTTCGCGACGGAAACCTGAGGTAACAATTCCCGTCAGTCCAGTTCTGTGCGAGGCCAATAAACATCACGATGGACTCACCATGACCTCAGTTCCAAAGACCCAGAAGACTGCAGGTACAGGAAACAAGTGGCATTAGAAATGTCTCGAAGGGCAAGCAGCCTCCATGCACACAGGAGACGTTCCACTCACTGTCGTAAAGGAAGAGTCCTCCGAGCATGATCATGCCTGTGCGGAAAGAGTCGAGACCCATGAGAGTGATTGCGTTCGTGGCGAGCGAAAGAGCGACAATGTTCGAAGCCACCCAGTTGCGCGTCGCAACGTAGTACGTGACGAGCAAGATGGAGAGTAGGACGAAGGGAAGGTGGGCGTTTGTGAAAGCGGTCCGGAAGATGTCTGAAAGTGCAAGATCCATTGAAGATGCAGTAAGGCGATCAGTCCCTGCGCTTCATCAACTTGGTTTCCTTAGCATAAGATTGCACTCACCCTTGTCCTGCTTTGAGATAGATACTTTGTAGACGCCCATCTTCTTCCAGACCTTTCGTCCGACGATCCCGCGAGCTCCGTTTATCGACGCCTAGTGGAGGACGGCCCAGAGATCCAAACGATCAGCTTTTTGAAACCTCAAAGATACAGCCTGTCAAGTGTGAGCGATGCACTCACAGTAGCAACGGCAAAGACGCCAACGATACCGAAGTACACGCTGAGGAGGATGTTGATATAGGCCTTGTCGATGTAGCGGAAGGTGAGGTACATGCCAAAGAGTACTGCGCTGCCGAAGACGGGGAACAGCCAGGCGTCTTCCGAGGTGAGCGTCTCGTTACTGCTCTCCTCCTCTTCCTCCTCTTCGTCATCGTCCGCATCATCGTCGTTTGCTTTCCTGAGCTTCTTGCGCTCGGCGAGGAGTTGCTTTGTACTTGCGGGTGTTCGGAGCGAGAGGTACGAGCCGAAGTAGATGGGCAGAAGCGCACCGGACATGAGGGCGCCTTACCAAAGAGAGAGAAAGGGTTAGCGCTGTCTAAGTCGTTGCTTCATGAGAATGCTCACCATAGGCGATGAAGAGGTCGCGGTCTGAGGTCGACATGCTGGGTGCTGATGAATTCGATGATCCTATGTACTGCGAAAACTGGCGGTGGAGATGGGGAAGAAGAGAGAGAGAGAGGTACGCAAGAGAGAGGGCGCTTATAAAGGGAGTGTGGGTGAAGAGAGCGACGACGTGGAAGGAGTGAGAAAGTAAGATGAGGTGGTGGTGGTGGAACGCTTCCCTCATATGTATGCAGCAACACTTCTTCTTGATGCGGAGAAGCTCGGCCTTGATGAGCTCGACAACCACCATCTCGTTCACAAGGCAACCAGCATACAGCGACCATGCACGCCTCATCCTCGCGCCTCATCACCATCCGGATCATCAAGAAAGATCTCGTAAAGCCAAACGAGCTCCGACTGCCACCTGGCCTCAAGCGCGGTGGCCCTGCTCCCAAATCAGCAGCGACATCAACACCGATACCCGGCCATGCAAAGCGCCCATCACATGAATTGGTGTCAAAGGTCGAGAAGAGACTCGTCACCGACACAGCTTCCAAGCTTCTGATACGACGAGAACGCGAGATACAAATGACAGCGGCCACCCAATTAAAAGCAAACGCGGCGGGTCCTGAGGTGGATGGTGGGGCAGCCAGCGCTGACACTTCTGCTGCTACTGCTGCTGCTGCGCTAGCTTCCAGCTGGCCGAGCAACCTGCGCATCGAGCCAGAGGTCAACAAGCGGGATCTGTACTGGAAGGTGAGTGATCTGGTCACATCAGCTCGGCGCGCATACATTCGCTTTGCTGAGCCATCTTTCTGGAAATTCTAGGTACCAACCGAGAAGCGGGAACAGCTCAAGAAAATGCTCAAGGCTACCCGATGAATCAATCTTTCCTCATGACTTGCATAACACCTTCGCTGTGTTCAGCTCGTAGCCGTATCTGCTGCCAGTCGTGTTGCGTTCAGACGAGGATTTGCATCTCCGGTCAGGATCAGGCCCTGTAAATGCGAGATATTGCATTCCAGCGAGGCGGAAGATATCATCGCGTATCGCTGATCCCTCTCGCGCATTCACATCTTCGCCGTCGCCGCGCATGCGCTCGCTGACCTTTCTTGTCTCGCTATACGGGCTCCCCAACCACTGCTGCTTACACACTGTCCTTCCAAAATTTCCTTCTTGAGCCAGATCGCATGATCATCGGTGAATGATCATTTCTTTGGTGTGCAACCCCCCTGGCTCAGAATTCTGGCCGTTGCCTCACGAAACCCTCGCAACAAGACGACACCATCCGCATCATCTCAAACCTCAACGGCCACCCGTCCTCCAGGATACCAGGAAATTGATTCCATTTTGGGCTCGCACGCATGCCATTCTCAAGCCGCAGGCTCACAAATCCCAACCCGCGACTACGGCTCCTCCTCCCACTTGGGGCTAGCAGAGCCAAGACATTTGCCGGCATAGAGAATGGACACCAAAGCATTAGGCCGTCGGTCGGGTCGGCCTGAGGCTTCCTCAAACCCACAATTCCAAGTCCATCGGTTTACGGTCTGGGGGGATGGTCACCTTCCGATGTCATTGCTCGTCCGACCATTACCTTCGCAAATGGAGGAGGACGGCAAGCCGGCGCTAACATAGGAATGTGGCCGTGCGTGTGTGTATGTATGCTATAGCATCTTCCAGCATGGCTCACCATGTATGGATGCACGACTCACGAAATCAGCCAAATAGACCCGAGATTCGCTCTCTGCTAACCCATCTTCCCCCTCCATCCTCTCCCTTGCATCTACTCTCGCACTCTTTCCCCTGCCCCTCCCTTCCTTCCTCTCTCAAGATTACCCCCTGTAGAGCATTCGCTGCACCTTCATCCTTCAAGTCAACCCTCACAACATGAAGATCTCCACTGTCCTCGCCGCGACCGCCATCATGGCCACCACTGTAGCTTGCGCTGCCGTCCCTCCCCAAATAACCGCCGCCCCTGCTGTGAGTGTACCTTGAGATACTCACCGCTGGTAGTACCGTCTCTTAATTGCCATCTTCCCATATCTGCCAAACCAGGTCAAGCGAATCTACCGTCCCCGTCCCGCCAAGGCCCTCCTCAACGTCGCCGCGGGCAAGAAGCGAGACGACGATGACGATGGCAGCTATGACGATGACGACAACAATGACGATAACAGTGGTAGCTACGACAGCGGGGACAACCGCTTTGATGGTCAATCATCCTACACATACCGAAGTAACGGGAAGGTGTACACTGTCACCATGAGCGATGGCTCGTCTGACGACCGAGGCAACCACAACTACCTTACCGATGACCTGGTGCGTTCTCGGTCTTTCTTGTCGAACTTGCAGACCTCCAAACTGGAATCACTGAACTTTGTGCTTCCCTTAAAACAGCTGGACATGCTCCCTGAAGCGACAGACACCGACACCCTCGCCTCCCTCTCCCGCGTCTACGCAAGTATCACAGCCGATCCCAGCCTGAGTCAATGGCTCAACGTTCCCTCCGTCTCGCGCGCCATCGTTTCCGCCTCCCGCGCAGCGAACGAGAACGGCAAGATCCGTCATGGAGATGGGAATCCGTTCGACGAGCGTTCCGGTGCGTTGTCGCGGGCCAGTCCCATGGCTGGGTTGGCACTTGTCGTAGCTGCAGGCGCAGGTGCGGTATTTGCTCTCCTCTAGGTCAAGATCATCTAACTCCTGCCCCGTCCGCCTGGGCCCAAGGAACGCTGCCGTCCTTCATCGGCTTGCCCAGGCGCCAGGCTTTGGGTCTTCCTCCCTCTCCGCTCCACCCATCGGACACCAACTCTCTTAATAACGAACCCGAACTTACAGTATTCACGACCTCTGTATCTCTTAATCACGGCATCTCCCCAGCCTTCGATGCATCTGCTGCTTATTCTCTCCAAATATACCACACCTACAGCTACACCTACACACTGTACTTGTCTGCGCTACGGATATCGTTCGAGATTGAGTCATGATTCGATTAGACAGACAAGCAAAGAGAACAACGAGGACGAACGGGGGAACATTATTAGTAGTCTATGATGAATGGGTAAAAAGTCCGTGGGAGGTGAATTGAAGGAAAGTGAGCGTCAAGACGACCCTCGCGATCAAGGATAGCCTTTGCTCTAGCAGTCTGGTACCGCGACAGGGATGCGCACAGTGCGAGCCAGCCCAGCCAGACTCGTCTCCTTGTACTTTGTGTGCATGTCGCGTGCCGTCATTCGCATGGCTGTAGTTAAAGGCAGACCCCAGATTGAGTCAGTCTTCTACGATGCTCTTTGGAGAGGGATACAAGCCAGTCACTCACCTGAAATCGCCTCGTCCAAGCTGACAGCGTGTAGCCCGTCCCCACTCGCCATAGCCAGCTGTGCAGCCGTGACGCTCTTCACCGCCGCGAGCGCGTTTCGCTCGATACAAGGCGCCTGAACCAGTCCATCCACGGGATCGCATGTGAGTCCGAGGTTGTGTTCGATACCGATCTCAGCTGCCTGCTCGACAACGGCAGGCGAGGCTCCCATACATGCTGCAAAGCCAGCGGCTAATCGATGGCCAGCCAGAACAAAAAAACGCAAAACCCGTCAGCCTTTTCTCGTACAGCATAGTGTATAGCACTTCGCTGTGTACATACCGGCCATTGAACACGCCACGCCTACCTCAGCCATGCACCCTCCCTCCGCAGCCGAAATCGTCGCACCACGCTTGAACAGCATCCCAATCGCTGAAGCCGTCAACAAGAACGTGCAAATATCCCTGTGCGGATCGTCGCTGATAAAGGCGAGCAAATACCGCAACACAGACGGGATGACGCCCGCCGCTCCGTTCCTAGGACTTGTCACCACTCGCCCACCCGCGGCATTGACCTCATTGACACTGATGGCAAAGCATGCGAGGAAATCCATGGACGGGAAGACGGTTTTCCTTGGGGGAACGGGAAGGATCGGGTGGGAGAATGATCCAGTAAGTCTGGGAGGCGAAGGTCGGAATGCGGCAGCGGCGCGAAGTTGAAGATCCTTCTTGTGCTCCTTGTTGCTGCTGGAGCTGTTGGCGTCACCTAGCGGCGGGACGGCACCCCTCGGGAGCGCCAGAGGTCCCGACGCATCCCCAGCGACCTCGTCCACATAGAAGCCTCGCATCAGACGTCGGTACAGACCAGGTGCCCTGTATCAATTATGAACGACTTAGCATCTCTCAGAGACAGCAAAGAAGCTTACACCCCTCCCAGCTCAACTCACCTTCGCTTCAGTCGGAGGGAACCCGGAAGATGCGTTTCTGTTGAGTGGACTCCGGCCCTGATACATCCGTCCATCTGGAAGAGACAGCAGGATTTCAGCGGGTCAGCAGGAAGTCATACAAGTGATCAAATCTCTTCTCCACGAGCGAAGGCAGAACTCACGACTTCCCAGATCCGGAACAGCTTGCTCTGGATCTCCTCGTCCGTGTACCAGTGCCGTTCGTTTTCGTACACGATTTGGGCGATCTGCGGGATGTCAAGTGCGCAGGTCGTTCACTGAGGTTAGAGACCCAAGTCCGCCAAACTCCTGTCCAAGCTTGTTGTTGTCCTCAACGTGTAAGCTTCACTCACGGTCAAGTTGTGCTTCCGGGTCAACGCCAACAGGCTTGCAGCATCATGGAACGGATAAGGCGGAGTGGAATCCTTCGTCTTCTGCGCAGGCTCATCACTGGGCGCTGCCGATGGTCCAGGCGCATCAGTCGAAGTCGGAGGGGCAGAGATCGCGGAAACTCCACCGGCCGAGACAGGGTGTGGCTCAGGTCCACTCCTCCGGTCTCCGTGTCCATCAGATCTTCTTATCTCCTTGTAGAACAAGTTCTCTGCCAAATCGGCGGGATGTGCACTGGGGAGATCGGATATTTTTGAATCTGCGCTGGTCAACGCGTCTGTTGTACCGCTTGCCTTCGTGTCGGCCGATGCTGTCGAGAGTGAGCCATTCAGAACAAATCCACCTCCGACGGAGTAGAAGTCGTTCGTTGCAAGCATACTGCCCTCCTCATCGAAGACCGTCATTCGCATTCCATTCTGATCGAGTTTCGAGGCAAGAGAAGATAGGTCAGACCCATATAAAGACCCGCGTTGGAGCAGATTCTTGAGCACTACAAAATGCGTGCGTGCTTACCGAGTGTAAAGGCAGTGTCTGTCCCCAATGCCATACAAGATCGCGTTTATAATCAAAGACGACCTCTTTTCCTCCGCCTTCCAGAGATTGACCGAGATGGAGTCGTTTGGATTCGACGATCTCCTTGAAGCGGAGAGGGATACGATCCGGCTCGACCGTCTCGCAGTCGGCACCCTCTAGCCCTGCCAGGAGGGCCTGAGGCGTCATGTGGCCTTCACCCGTCGCGGCGAGACTACCTGTGTTAATGTGCACATCAAGAGTCAGCAGATACGTTCGATACCGCTCATTTCGGAAGGCGTGGGGACAGTGAAATGCTCACCGTACAGAGCGAGCTTGATTTGATGAACTTTCGGCAACAGTCCGGTGTCGATGAGCTCCGAGGCAAAGATGCTACCCGCTCGGAGGGGACCAACCTGAGGTTTCCCATCGAGAAGGCGACGAGGATATGTGAAGGCGAAACAAGAGCTTGAGCGACAGGTTCTGCAGAGAAAAAGCAAGGAGAGGCATCGTGACATGCGGAAGAAGCTTACAGTGTGGGAAGACGAAGGGCCAACGCCAATCGAGAACAAATCGAACGTGCTGATCCATCGCAGAGTCAAGGCAAAACGGACAAAGCATTCAGTATTCTCGAAGGGACCCGCCGAACCGTCTTCCCTCCCTCTCTCTCCGACATCCTCAGAACTCACCTGATCACCGCATGCTCAGTTACGTCGCGAGGAGGCTCATCGTCCTCAAAGTCCTCCGCTCCGTCGTTCTTCCTCTTGGGTCCGAAGTGGGCATCAGAGAACGATTGAGGCTCGTCCATCACACGCAAACTCGCGGATGACGCGATCATTCGTCCGCCGCGAGGCAGGGCATTCGTCCGGGAGTGCTGAGTAGAAGGAAGGGCCAAAAGAGTCGCAATGGGACGCGAACGGGCTCCATTTGCGAAAGTCGTAGGAGCGATACCAGATATCGTTCGGATTGCCAGGGTTCCTCGTGCGATGAAGTTGCTAGCCATCATTTTCGCGGTCCGGATGTGTCCTGTCTGTTCAAAATCTCGGGACGGGCAGTGGATAAGAGGAAGAGATGGTCAGCAGAGACGGGAGGAAAGGGGAGCAGAAAGGAGGCGGAGGGGGAAGATGAGGAGACAACAAGACAGCGCGTTCCCTTCTGCCTCATATACAGATGTCAGAGCCCTGTTCCTGCAAAGACAAGGGCACGATGACTCCGCTCTTCTTCTCGTCCAACAAGGTCCGCCTGTGCACTTATCTATCGCCCAAAGCCTGTCGGGGCCAATGCATGCAACCGTTGATAGCCGCATCAAAGCCACGGGATGGGTGTCATGCTCAGGAGGAAAGAACAAAGAGAGGAGATCGAGACACCCACTTGAGCAAAGAGCACAACGCAGGCAACGACGGAAGCCTCTCAGTTAGCGGCCCATTGATAAGCACTTCATCCAATGAGCACAAGGTACGAGACAAGGAACGCAGATAGAGCGGAGCAAGGCGAGGCGACCGCTCTTATCAGCAGCAAGGAGTGAGGAGTCATCCAGTCCAGAACAAAGGGAAGAAAATCTTGAAACGCGTTCTGACTTCTGAGGCGTTGGAAATGCTTTCATTCGATTCGTTGCGCAAGGAAGAAGGGGGTGGAGGGAGGGAAAGAGAGTTCGCGAGCCGAGAGAGGAACAGTGCAAGCGGACTGGAAAAAGACTACATTTGAACAGCGCGATGGAGATAAGGAGGAGCCAAGGGAGAAAAAAGAGGAGGCCTGGAGCATTCGATTGTGACGCCATAAAGGGATAGGAAAAAGGGTAGCAGAGGTTGGGCGAGTAAGAACTCCCATGATCTGGGAAGCGTTTACTCAAGCAGCCGCGGGCTTGTCGGCATTCTTGGCGTAGTCCTCCATCTCTGCATCCAAGTCCTCAGCAGACTTCTTCGGCCGTGAAACGCGCTTGGGCTTCGACGCCGCAGGGGCGGCACCGGCACGTCCTCCGCGTCCACGAGCAGCCGCGCCACCACGAGCAGGGGCAGCTCCGCGTGCACTGTAGAGAAGAAATAACAAAACAAATGGTGAGCATCGAGAATAGCTTTGTCCACTGAAAGGAGTTGTAATTGAGAAACGTACGCTGGTTGTGCGACCTGCAGGAGCTGGGCAGCCTTAGCAGGGTCAACGACGACCTCGATCCTCAGCTGTCGCTCTGTTGAGGGAACCAGGACAAGTCAGTATCGTGCATTTCCCTTCGCGTATCAGCATTGACAGATACTCACTGCCATCTATGAGACGGTTGTTATATTGGTTGTAAGCCTTGTTACCGTCCTCAGCACGTTGGAATTCGACAGTGCAGTTACCAGTGGACTGGCCGTTGGCACGGAAGCTCATGATGACCTTCTTGAGAGGTCCAATCGTCGAAGAGAAGAGTTCCTGTAGTTTGAAAAAGCGATTAGTCTCTATGTGTTACCCTGATGCGAGTGGAATTCAAGAAAATGCATACCTTGACCTGCTGCTCAGTCACGTCGAGGGGCAAGTTGGAAACGATGACCTTGCTGCCGTTGTCCTTCATTCCAGGGGGGAGTCGGCCAGGGATCACAACCGGGGGCTTCTTGCTGTTACGCGCTGATTGACCGGAGGCTGAGGCACCGACTGCCTGAGCCTTGGCATTGTTGGTTGAAGCAGAGCCACGCTTGCGACCGGGAGCAGCGGCAGCACCACCCTTACCACCACGGTTGCCACCGGCGCGGGTCTTGGGCTTGGAAGCGATAATGTCGGAGAGAGACTGGTCGAGCTTGGAAGACTGTATATGTATGGGAGCACGGTTTGAGGTATGGTGTAGGTTGAGAGGAGGGTTGCGAGTCGCATCAAGATCAGTAAACACGGTCACTTCTGTTATACCATAATCAGGGGAGAAGAGAGGAGGGAAGAATTCGCGAGACACGGGTGGAAACGATTCGAAGAACAACGACCGACGGTGACGAAACCGCCAACCGGAGAAATGACTTCGTCATGTCTCATGCGCGGGCGAAAGCGGTCGCGGGGTCTTCATCCAGCTGCGCATCAACGTTGAAGAAACGGGGACGAAAATCGAAGCGACGCACACCCTCGTCGAGCTTCACCCATAGGGACGTGAACGATTTGCCTGAGCCCATTCGATCACCGGCGTATGAGATCAGCTGTGGAAGCCAAAAATCTGCTGCCTTGACCCTACTTGGCGCTTAGGGTTACCCATTTTCGAATCCCATGCCGTTTGTTCCCTTTCAGCGCTATGGCTGTTGCGAGACGTTCGAACGTGTTGCAAAAGCAGCGGAGCCCAAACGCGACATTTCGGACGAGAAGTGGATCCTCCCCGGCGGGCAAGCACAGCTTGGATCCAGTCTTCTACTCGCTCGCAACTCGAAGAACGGCGGGAACGCACGATTCAAGCGAGTGCTGACCCATCTCACCCGAAGTGAAGACGGTAACGCGAGTCGCAGGGTCGTGTGCGACGTACTTGGGTGCAGTGACCCGTTGCACGATCTGTGAAAAGACAGACGCGTGCGTGTCTGCGCGTTGAGAGAATCACCCGTGTGCCTGAGACACACATGTTGACGATGCAGAAGAAGAAAGGGAAGATAGGAGTCGAGGGGAGTTGATGCTGACCATGTTGTGAATGTTTTTGCTTGAGGAAGATGGCGTGTGTTGGGAGGATGTCGAGGTGCGAGTGGATGCTGCAGTTGGGCGGATGCGGTGATGGTGGTGGGCGGGTGGATGGATGGATGGATGGACGGATGGACGAAGGAGGTGAGGGTGAAGCTGCGTGCCTGTCTTGCTGGCTGAGCTCGAACACCAGCCCCTGGAAAATCGCTCCACTTTCGAATTCAAAATATTGTGGCTGGTATTTTAAAAAATGTCTCAGAGCTAATTTTCCTTCTGCCTTGCATCGCTCACAGACTGACTGACTGACTGGACTTCCTTCCTTTCCATATCCTAGACGTAAGAATAAAAGGCACTCTGATCATCTATTCACTCATGGGTGGGTCTGCCTCGAAAGCCTCTCTCTTCCTCTCCCGGTCTATGCTGACAGGTTTATGCTGAACTTCTGTCCATTCAGCTCCCGCGACCAAGGCAGAAACGGAGGCTCCTCCAGAGGAGATCATCACTCAGAATCGCAGAATAGCCAGTAGCTTCGCCATTGTCAAGGTCGAAACAGGTGAGAGAACGCAATCGAAGTCAGCAAAAGTATCTCTTCGAGCTTCGATAGTTGACGAATTCATCGAATTTCTATCCCTTGATGCGGCCATGGGAATGGATAGAATCTCAAAAGAGCTGGGACCAGGTACGCTCTCCTCTTTTATAATAGATGTCCTTATCCAGAGTCCTCCTTCGCTGACTCGCTTTTCATACAGTTCTACATGAGGAACGAGACCAGATTCTTCAAGGACAGACATTGGACCGGTGAGTGCCTTTGTCCTGCCTGATTTAATTTCCATCCCTGCTCGTCCTGACCTACTTTGCCCTAATCCTCAGATTCCGAATTCTCCGAGCTCAAGAGCAACAAAGCTAGCAACGAAGCAGACGCTACATCGAAAGCGGGTGGAAGCAACGAGGCAGATGCGGCCCCCAAAGCAAGTACAAGTCAACAACAGACTTCGATGGTCGAAGAATTGGAGCCCGGCATCATTTCGTCCACTGAAAATTCAAGGCCACCGGTCCTTCTAGAGGTAAGACTCTTTTCGACTACGAAGTACTCTCTCGTAAGGACAACCCTGTTGACAAGCTCTTCTTCCTCTATAGGTCGGCTGCGGAGTAGGCAACACGGTATATCCTCTGCTCGAAAAAAGCGATGTCCTCAAAGTGCACTGCTGCGACTTCTCACCGCGAGCCGTAGACTTTGTCAAGGTAAGCTTCCTGGCATCTTCATTCTCTCAATAGCAAATAGCTGATTCTCTCGACATTGATTCACCCGGTAACAAGTTACATCCTCTGCACACCCCGGAGCGAGTACACGCCTTCGTTCACGATCTAGCCAGCCCCCAGGAACCCTTACACCAAATTGTATCAAACCACCCAATAGGCCCTCCAACCGTCGTAACCCTGTTCTTCGTCCTGTCAGCCGTACCGCCAGAAAACCACCTCTTCGTCCTCAAGGCCCTCGCAGAATGTCTCCGTCTCTCAGGAAAAGACTCACAGCACGAAAACGTCCTGCTCTTCCGCGACTACGGCCACTTGGATCTCGCCCAAGTCCGGTTCCACGTCCGCGCTGATTCTGCCTACCGCGAACCGGCTCTGTTGAGCGAGGATCACCCTTACTACCGTAGAGGAGACGGCACACTCACTTATTTCTTCGAGGAGGATCGCTTGAGGAAACTGGCTGCCGAGGCTGGCCTCGAAGGGCCGATCGAGGTCATTGTCAAGGTCAAGGTCAATCGTAAGCTCGAAAGCAAGATGGAACGGCGCTTCATCCAAGCTCGCTGGCGATTAAGTAAGGCGTGATGATATCCTTGTACATAGATCCGTCTCTACGTCCTCGAAAAAGAAGTCAGCACGACACTTTTGCTTGAGGTGCCAGAAAAAAGGCCACGCTCGCGCCGGTCACGACTTCGGGTGCGCCCAGCGTCTTTCATTGTATGTAATGACCAGTCTTCTGCCCCTTTCCGCTGAAGTCGAGAGCATCAACTGAACGAGCTCAAAGTCAAACGAAAGAAGACGAGCTGAAGACCGGAAGAAGCGGCAGTAGATTGCGTTTTTTTTCGTCGTACGGGTTTGATGCTTGATGATTAAGAAGCTAGAAAAGAGACTGTAGAACGATGACGGGGCCAAGCAGGTGACCTAATGACGACGCACTCCGCCTGCGGGGAAAAGGAAGATTTTGGAAGGAGTGAGCAGCCATGGTCGTCGTTGAGATCTTGCCCATTATTGGAGAAAAGGCAACCCACCTCGTTTGCGGCCCCGTATTCCTCCTCGCGCTGGCCCTCCTGCATGCATGGCCGCAGGACCGGAGGGTGGCGGCAAAGGAACGTGCATGTTCATGATGCATTCCATCATATCATGTTCGTTCAGTCGCGGCCCATCGAACAACTCCACGCGTGGGAGAATGCTAAAACAGGAGCAGAAAGGGAAATTCAGCCTCAACGTCGATTCTGCAAGGCTCTAGGTCAAGGACTCACTCGAGGAAGAACAACACCGGCTCAGGAATAGGAACGTAAGAATTTCCCGCCGGCCGTTCAACAATACCCAATCGCTGCTCCGGCACAGGACTCTCATCCCTCCTACCTTTTCCTCTCGCCCCGGACACCTTCCGATCGCCCGAAGGCGCGGGACTGACCGAGTCCCGTGCCAGACGAGGTCGTTTGAGCGAAGGTCCCGCTGATGGATCGTCTTCTTCAGTGTAGACGCCTGCGGCCCGAAGTCGACGCACTGTGCCTCGGGAGTCGCCGTCCTCGCCAAGGTCCTTTGTAGCTGCCACCGCGCGCTCGGCCGCGTTGGCACCCGGAAGAAGGGGCTGGTATCCCAGATCTCGGACACTAATCACGTCGAGATCCATGTAGGTGTTCCGGTCCAGGAAGCGTTTGATCGGCGGCTCTACGGATTTCAAGAGTTGCTGATGCATTAGCGAGATATGTCCTTGTGAAAGATTTCGAGAAGGCAGGCATAGTTCTCACCATCAGGATAGGTTTCCGCCAATCGGGTTTCCATTTTCTGGATAGACTCCAGATCACCAAAGGCGTACTCATACTCAGCCCACTTGTCCCAGATAGGTCGCGCCCGCTCCGGTGGGAAGGTCGGTATCACGCGCTCGAGAAGAGCTCTTGCGTCTGTCACATTGAAGAGTATGTCGTGAGACAAAATTCTCCCATACCATCACATGCAAAAATAAACGGATGCGACTCACTACTGTCATCATTGATAGTGATCAGGAACTCCAGATACCGAGCGACAAAGGCCTCGTCCCCACCAAAGGTCTTAAGGGCGAGCTCAAAGACCTTTGTGGCTACACTCTTATCCTTTGAGCAATGATACTCAATCAGTGCGTTCGCCTCCCAAACTTGCCAAGTGCAGTACGGACTCTTTCGTGCTTTGCCGAACTGCGCACGACAAGGGCGAATGCCCTGCGTTTGGGTTACAAAGAGACACACATTGGTCAATAAACGGTTGAGGATGTTTCAGAACTCAGCGAGGCATGAAAGAACTCACCTCTGCACGACGAAGGAACTGCATGTACTTGATCCAAATGAGCGCCGATGATTCCTTCAATTCGTCAATCTCAGGCCGAGCCTCCTCCTCGATGGCCTTCTTCCGAGCACTCCGCTTTTCTTCCTGCTGACGCTCTAATTCTCGCTCTTCGCCGACTATGTCCTCCACCGCACCCGTCTTGCGCTTGGCCTCGAGGAGAGCCGCCCGCAAAGCTTCGCCCTCTGCATCAATAGCCGAACACGCTTCTTGAACTTTTGCTTGTCGAGCTTCGATCTTGCCGTGTACATCTAGGAGCAACGCGTCGAGTATGGCAGAGCATTCACTTGTCTGTTTCCGGGATTCTTGTAAGTCAACGAAGGCGAAGGAAAGTAGGAAGCTGGGAGAGAAGAAGATGATGAGATGCTCGTCAATACTAGGGACTGTATGGGAGCTTTAGCGAGGCTCGACTCTAGAGAAAATGCTCACCTTCCGGGACACGCTTCCATCCCATTCTTAAGCCATTCTACCGCCTCGTCTGACCTTCCAATTCCCGAATAATAGGACGATGCAGAGTACCTGACAAGTCGCACAGATAGGAGGCTCAGCAAACTCCCAAATCAGGAGTGAAGAGTCACACCTCTCCAATTCAGCACTCACCAAATTTCAGGATAGAACCGCATCGTCATCATCGCCCTCTTGTACGCGCCGAGTACTCTGGCCTGCAACAACGCCGGATCATCGAGAAGCAACGGATTCTTCGCCTCCCACGCCAGGTACTTCTTCCAATCTTCGGCAAGCTCCCGATCGTGGCCGACATGGTAGCGATGGGCATTGTGCAGATGTGTGGCGGACCAGGCGGGCAGGCGGGGTAGAGCAGGACGATGCAAGTGGTCTACCAGACTGTGCAGCTCACGCAGGGCAGAACGAGCGGTCATGTACGCTGCTGATCGATCCGCAAGGAACTTCTTGGCCTGCGGGGGGGAAATCATCGTAGGCCATACCATTCGAATGTTCAATGACAGATCCCAGTGGTTTTGTGAGAGATTCAGCACAAGATGGGAAAGAGAAAGGGCAAAAAAGGGAGGAAAAGCGAAGCTTTCGTCAGTCTTGTCTTTCGCCCTATCAGACGGGGGAGGCCATGGGCGGTCAGTCAGCCGAGCGAGGGCAGCTCCTTCCGCCTGTATCGGCTTGCAATGTCAAAATGTCCCCTCCTGTTCGTTTTCGCCTTTGCATGCTCAGAAGGAAGCTCGCCCGACATGCTCGCCCGAATTACTCGCCACTGCCCCCCAACAAGTGGCCGTGGACCACAGACCCGAGATTGCACACTCACGGTGACCTTGTTCAACGAGGACTCCCACTGGTCATAGTCACGCCAGATGAGCTCAATGTTATTCAGTGGAATCGACAGCGCCCTGTGATAGACTCTCCGAAGATCATCCATCTTTTGACCTTCCTTGTAGACTGCGCGGACCTGAGACAGGGAAAAGGAGCAAGAACGACTTAGAAAACACAGCGATGCAAATACTCTTCATCGACGGCAGACGTACCTCTCGCTCCTTGATGAAGTGGATGTATTCCATCCAGATGTTCCCGCTGTCCTTCTCCCGTCCGATGTAGCTGAGGCAGAACTCGTACGCAGCCTCGATGACTTTGCGTGTCTTCTCCCTTGGCGTTTCCTCTGCGGCATCAGCGTTCGGACCGGACGTGTTCGGGGGCAGAGGGTTTACTCGTCGAGTATAGGAAAGGTAGAATCGCCACAGATCCATGGAAGGGGTGTTTCGCAGACATCGAGCAAAGATCGATTCGACCTGAGCAAAGTTGGAATGCGCGAGTTCGATGTCGAGATAGGCCACCCAGTGCGCAGCCTGTTTCCTCAGAAGAACCCAAACAGAAGGCAATACTAGGTCAGACGACTACGTTTCCTCTACCGCATGGGACCACAAGGATCAACAAGGACTCTCACAGCAGTTGGGAAGATTTGGAAAAAGTCATCGTATGTCTTTCGAATTTCATCGAGGTTGCCCCGTGTCAGAACCGCATCCAGGAGCTTCAACCACGTCTCTGCATCCCGAGGTTCGTCCTGAAGTCGTGCACGGAAAAGGCCTTCCCCTGTGAGCGGTTGTCCGGCAGACCTGGCTTCATTGGAAGGGGCTGGTGCGGGGGCCAGCGTTCTCATTGTCACGTCGGCGGCGGCGGCCGCTCCTGCCAAGCTTGTTCCTGCTGCCGGCACTGCTGGGATCGAGCCGTTCGTAGTGGCAATAGTTACTGCCTGAGCTTCGACTTTTACCTTTTGTTCCGAGTCCGCGTTTGGGTCGCCATTCGCAGGCTGGGGTTCGTCTTTGGTATCCATCGCATTGGGGTCCTCGACGACGGGGGCTTCTTGAGGCGGCGCCGCTACTTGCTCAGTCGGCTTTGATGCGCTACCTACTTTTTCGGCGGGGGCTGCTTCGTTAGCATTTTCCATCTCTGTGTCATTGGCAGGCGGGGGGGCAGCAGCCTCAGCAGGAGGAGGGGCAATAGAAGGATCGTTGGCAACTGGGTCGGACATGGTTCCTTCCCCCAGAGACAGTCTCTCTAAAGGAGCGGTGGGTCAGGCAAGTTCAAAGACGCGCTGTTCTACTGATGCTCCTTCTTGCTGTTGTTGAGTGACGGTTGCGAGGAGGAAGATGAGGAGGAATGCGGATGATGGTGGAAGGGAAGCAGGAAGAAGCGCATACATCGACGAGAAGGAAGATGAGAGCCATCACCTCATCCACCACTCTACATACAGCAGGACGGCTACCCATACCGACAGCATGGCTACAGACGCGCGCTCTCTCCTCCGAGCGGTGAGTTCTTCCCTAACCCAAGTCCGGAATGCTGCGGAAATGCGAAAAAAGCTGACATCTCTATGTATATACATGCACACAGGCCACCTCCCAGCGTCGAGCTGGCATTCAAGACCGTTTCGCGTCCTACCACCCTACAACTCAAGCCCTCCGCTGCGCAGCCTGCGCCTACCTCCCCATCAAGCACGAGTCGCTCTGGAGCAGCCACGCATCGAGCAAGAGTCATCGAGTGAATGTGGCCCGTGTCTTGAGCGAGGAGAAGGAGAAGGAGACGGCTGCTGCTGCCGCTGCTGGACTCGCGAAGGGGAAACGGAAGCAAGGTGATGAGGATCTAGATGGAGAGGACGACGCTGTTGGACTCGGAGCGTCCTCTTCGTCACAACAGGGATCTTCATTACCGACTTCAGCCTCAAATTCCAAACGAGCCAGAATCGAAGGGTCAAATGGCGAATCAGATTCGAAGTCAAGAGCTAGTGCAGGCACAGGCGCAGGCGGAGCGGTAGACGAGGACGAATGGGCGCGCTTCGAGCGGGAAGTCCTCGAAGGTACCACCGCCGCAGCGGACGCAACGAACGACTTCGACATCCACGCTTCGGCGACCATCTCAGCCGAACCTGTTCTCCTCATCAACGGGGCTGGCGGAGAAGGTGAAATGGAGGGGATGGAGATGGATGATGAGCAGGCTGATGACGGTGGTGCCGATGCGGGAGCGACAGAAGAAGAACAGAGATTAGAGCGTGAGCGTGAGGAGAGGGAGGAAATTCTGATGCGGTTCGAGGAGGAACAGCGGATACAGGACGAGGCGGACGAGAGGTAAGTTCTGCTCTTTCTCTCCTTCACACCTCTCATCCTCTTTGTATCTCGGAAGCCTCATCGCTGATCCCTTCACCACGGCAACTCCACAGAGTGAATGCACTCAAGAACCGGATTCAAGCGCTGAAAGCGGCCCGGCTGGCCAAGCAACAGGCGGGCACAGACTCCGGGGCATCATCCAAAGCCAACACGACAGGGACGAGCAAGAAGACGAAAGGAGCGAAGAAGGGAAAA
Source organism: Tilletia walkeri (assembly GCA_009428295.1). Lineage (NCBI taxonomy): Eukaryota > Fungi > Basidiomycota > Exobasidiomycetes > Tilletiales > Tilletiaceae > Tilletia > Tilletia walkeri. Next base: position 34,636 of record RDSH01000086.1, read on the forward strand.
ACATGAAAGTGCCAATCCATACGTCGTCAAAGAATGCAATGTCGAACGCAATTTCCACTTCGGGCTCTGGCTCTGCTTCCCCAACTTCACGGTGCGAAGCAGCCTTTGACGTTCGTCCTTTCCCGCACCAAAGAAATCCCACGAGAGGGCTTGACCAGCCGCACGGACACTCTCCAACAAGGAGTGCCCACAGCACGGACCATGCCCGAGAGGATGGAAGCACTTTTGACGTCGAGAACGAACTCGATTGCACATTTTTGGAAGGTGTTGGCAGCATAGACACGACGTTTGCTTGTTCTGTTTTCGAGGTAAGAAGAGAGAGAGAGAGAGAGAGAGAGAAGAGAGCGCCAGAAGTTTTTGGGTGATAGGGAAGGGTATGGGTCAGGTTGGGTTCAGGCATATTCTCTTCTTGAAAAGGCGAGCGCGCGCGCCAGAGGGGCCGTGTGGCAGTGTGGAGCCCCCTTGGCGACGGAAATGTTGGATGAGAAGAAGAGAACCGAGTCTGGGTGTATGCGCGCCTTCTCCTTCCGGATTGGGGGGAAATCCTCGTATTTTCCATCCTGCTGCAGTATAACTCGTTTCTTGCTGTGCAACTTGAAGAGAGGGAGAGAAGATGGGAAGGCGAAGCGAGTCGGGAATGGCCTTTGAAGACCCGAGCCCGACCATGGAACCGAAAGCGAAGGAGAGCTCGCGGAATGAATGAATGCCCTGAAAAGCTTGATCCGTCCCGTCCGACGCGCGCTGCGAAGGAGCTGCAAACAAAAAGAGAAGAAGAAGAGGCCCCGGAAAGAGAAAGAGAAGAAGAAGAATCTCGTCTTGGTTGAGAAGGCGAGGCGGGGAAGAAAGGGAAAATAATCTGGTGACCTTGGGATTTTCTCGGCGGGAAAAATCTGACCTTGTTGGTGGGTTGTGTAGGATTGGGGGTGGGAGTGGAGAGAAGAGGGAGAATTGTCTGCAGCAGCGGATATCATGGAGAGATCAGCCGTATGTGGGCGGGACCGAGCCGGAAAGGAAGGAATCAGCGAAGCAGCGGGCCGAATGAGAAGGGTGGCCAAGAGGTCGGATTTTCGATAAGATACGACGAGGAAGGGATCCCAAGGCCGCTCGCGATCCTGATTTCGGGTCGAACGAGAAAAAGGGGGGTCCCGAGCCTTGCACATAGAAGTTTTTCAGGCAGAAAAAAGGCGGTTCCCATCCCCGCGCTCTCGCGCTCTATGGGCGCCACCACGTCGACAGAGGCGCATTCGGCGCCGGCGCACCCCCTGACACGTCATGCCCACCCCCACCGCTTCCATTCACCGAATCCGTATTCGAATACGGCGACGCGTGCTGCTGTTGCTGCGGGGTGTAATGAGGCTGCTGTCTTGGGCCTGCAGGGTCAAAGCCATTCGGAGTCCCAGCTGCTGTGACGGTGTTCGAGATAGCTCCGATGGAATGACCAGCCGATCCACCAGGGTAGAAGGCTCCATAGCCGGAGTAGGCCCCCGTCTGTGGTGAGTACGGATGCGAGGTTTGCGGACTCGCATAGGACTGTTCCGTCCCTGCTCCTCCACTCCCTCCTGTGCTTCCCGTCAAGTGCGGGTGCGGGCCATGATGCGGATGATGCGGATGCGGGTGTGGTGTCTGATGTGGGTGCGAATACCCACCGTGCGGATGGCCATGTGCGTGTGGATGCTGATGTGAGTGGGGCGTCTCGGCTCGAGGAGTATGAGCCGATGATGGATGTCCCAAACTGGATGCGTACGAATCGGTGTCGTACGTGCTATCCCGTGATCGTATCAGAGACGCCGCTGACCCGCCTGAGCCTTCGCCTCCTCCCCCTCCGCCGCCTCCTCCTCCATTGGGACCTCCTCCTGGCCCGTACGAGTTGTACCACGATGAACCGGCGCTACTGCTGACGGACATAGGTAGACCAGTCCGCGCTGATGGACCTCCTCCATAGGCAGATGGCGTGCCGTGCCCGATGTATCCTGGTAGTCCGCCACCGTTGCTCTCCCGACCGACGTCAGCGGGCCCATATGGTGAGCCGAGCATCAAGGACGTAGTCCCACCGCGCGTTGGATAGAATTGTTCCGCTGGCAAATGACTGTCGATAGGCGCTGATGCAACCGATGCAACTCCACCACCACCACCACCACCGCCGGGCCCTAACCCAAAGTCTGAAGCGTGTACACTACCGTGCGAGGGTTGTTCGTACGGATTTGTCCCCGTTGAAATGGTGGAGTTCGCCTTGTTCACTGGAGATGCCGTTGATGCTGAGGGTACACCGGTGACGGACCCATTTGGAAGGACCCCATTGTTTCTTTCTGCTGGGGGTGCAGTTGTCTGCTGGGACGCCTTTGCCTTGCGTTGCTTGCCCTTATCAGACCTCTCCTTCTTGTTGCCTGTGCCGCACCCCTAAGAACACAACAACACCAGTGAGAAAATCAGAGTGTGCGCAGTCACGGAAGGAACCGGAAAGCAGAGCCCAAAGCAGAAGGAAGAGAAAACGGCCAGATCATCAGCTCGCTTTGCACTATTGCCAGTGATTCAAAAGCGCCGCACAAGCGGAGAAGACGAGTAATCCAGCAGTAAGGAAGAAAAGGGGTCAATTTTACTCACCTTGACCAGAACATGTCGTTTGAGCGCGTCCTTCCGACTGAAGCTCTTCTCGCAGAACTGACACGGGAACGGCTTGACAGCCAAATGGATCCGTGAGTGCCGTTTCAAGTCGTGATTCCGACTGAAAGAAGCTGGGCAGAGGCTGCACTTGTACAAGCGAGGCGGCGCATTGGGGTTGTGGGGCCGCTTCCCCATGTGGTGGACTGCTGGAATACCAAGTGGGTAGAAGGGATCTACACCGCCTGCGCCGTTGGCGAATGCACCGGCTCGAGCATAGGCGGCTGGATCTGCTGATGCGGCCGGAAAGCCAGATGTGCTTGGTAGTTCGGCGAGGGAATAGGACATTGCTGGTTGTTGTTGTTGTTGCTGCTGCTGTTGTTGTGGTTGTGGTTGTGGTTGATGTTGCTGTTGCTGTTGTGGTTGTTGTGAGTCGGCTTGCTGATGATGATGTTGCTGTTGAGAATGATAATGTCCTTGTTGTGGGTGATGAGAGGAGGACGAAGATGACGATGAGGATTGTCCCACCTGGTTGTGTGTGTCCATCTGCCGCGTTTTGAGGGTTCTGTGGTTGGGGCCCTAGGGGGTATCCGTGTGGAAGATGGGACGAGAGCTTGAAGGAGCGTGGGCCAGACGGGGGATGCGACTTGGCTTGTTTTGTAATGTCGAAAGGCGATGTGAGAAGTGGGAAGAGAAGTGAAGGGAAGCGAAGGGAGACGAGTGAAGATGAAGGAAGTGATTGGTGAGAAAGGACGAAAGGAGAAGAGCTCGACGGATGATCCTGATTCTCAGTTCTTCGCTGAAGGCATCAACCTCGTAGAGTCTGTTGCTGAGCCTGCGCCGAAGCCAAAGGAAAGGCCGGGGGACTGTCTTGATGTCGATGCGGATGCGAGAATGAAGCGCGATGTCGATGTCATACGCCGGCTGCGCGAGAGAGAAAGAGAGAGGGAGGGAGAAGAGTCTCGTGTGCTCCGGCTCTCTGAAGTGTTCGCGTACTGTCCCTTGCGCTGTCGACTTGTGTGAGCAGAGATGGATTTGTCCTTCAGGCTGAGGAGGGGCTTCAGTCTCTGACCTCTTTGTGGCCAGCGATCGCAGGTTTCTGGAGAGGGAGAGAAGGGAGCGTGTCGGAATGTAGCAGGGTTCGATGCTGGAGGGGTATGCTGGGAGTTGCGACGTATGGAAGATGGTATGGGGGGGAGCGAAGGGAGAAGGAGAGAGTAGGGAGAAACGCGGAGAGACGAAGAGGCGAGTATGGAGAGTATAGTCGCGTACCCAGAGAGTGTATAGTCTCGTCTGACAGGAACTTCTCCAGAATTTCTTGGGTCGGAGCGCAGTAGTAACGAAATGTCCCCAAGCTTCTTGCCTCGCTTTCTAACAGCTCTTGAGTGTGCGCCAGTGTATGTAAAATGGGAAGAGTATAGGAGAGAAAGAGAAGCGAAGACGTTGTCGGAACGGAGGGAGCGTGCGAGGCGAGGCGGATGAAAGGCAGCAGCAGGCCAGGGAAGGGATAGGAGCAGAAGGGAGAGCGCTGCGAATGACCAACAGGCAACAAAGCAAAGGAAGTCGGAAGGAACACAACTCGAGCTTCGTTCCCAAAATCCGAATCAGCACAAGGAAAAAAAGAGGCCGACATTTCTTATTTCTTTCGTTCGATGTTCGACAGGAAACAATAAAAAACATCTCTCAAGTGTAATGAATGAGAAAAGTGTAATTCCGCGCATCCGCATTCCCCTTTCAGGTCGGCAAGGCACAGCACCACAGCAGGCAGCAAATTAATTATCGTGGAATAATAAATGGAAGGATGCAAGCTCATCATCATGCATATCCGCATTAAATTTATGATCCATTCACCTTCTCTTTTCCCAGCTGCTTTCGCCAGCGAGCATCTTGACTCTCCAGCATCGAGCAAATACTCGCCCGGCCTGTGCCAGGATTAATTCTTCCGCTTTTCTTTGTCAAGAAAAGAAAAGGCCTGGGTCCCAAAAAAATCGATGGTAAAGCCACGAGAAAAAAATGGGAGAGCTTCACCACAATTACCCATGGAAGAAAGGGGCTAATAATAAATTAGACCTCCCACTCAACAAGTCGCCAGCCAGGATAAAATCTCATCGATAATTTCCGCGAGATGAAAGGGAGCTTGACACGAAAGGCTGCCAAATGTCAGACATCCTTCCGCCCTCCCATGCGCGCTACGATAGCTTTTACGACCCGACGCGCACACAGAGCTGACCCCGCGAGATTCACTGTGAAAGAGGGTTGATATAAAGAGATCAAAAGCGTCGATGCAGACATGGCGCGTGCCTGCTGCTGGGTTTCGGTGATTGAGAGTCCCAGAATTTAATCTTTTCATCCATAAATGTTCCAAAACAGAAAATTGGCATGCGAGTGAGCAATTAAAGTTTTCAGCTCCGCTTGGTATTTGATCCCTGGGGATCGCCTCCGAATCACCGAAGTGCCGCACGGTCTTTTTCCTTTGTGGCAGTTCCTTATGAGCGGTGGGAAGTGGGAACAACAAAGAACCCTGCTTCGGCTCATTGAAGTTCCCTTGTTCTGAACCTGTCCACACTGTACTGTAAATCCGTGACAGAGGAAAGGGGCAGCATTTCCGGAAGCTCACGTGATGGGTATATCCCGAAAATAATTACGAAACACACCGGTCAAAAATGGGCGAAGAATCAAGGAAAAAGTTAGTTGTTCCAAAGTGCATCCCGATCGGCGGTTCCGAACCCGATGCTAAACAAAATGGGACATGATAACCCGGGAAACAAACAATTAACCACTTGAAAAGCTTGAAGATTAGACTTTCGCTTCTTCTGTTCTCGATGTGGGGAAAAACTCCAGGTGCGGGGGTGTGGAGATGAGAGCGGTACGACTGTACGACACCTCCTTCCTCCGTCCAGATCCCAAACGACGTTCACATCTTCCAGCAGGGCGATAATCGCAGGTCTGTTGCTGTTGGGAGCACGCAGATCCTCTCTTTGCACGGCGCGTGAATGGAAGGAAGGTCCGGGTGACGGGCGTTCGGGTTATGAGATGCGTGTAGGGATGGGTCTAAACAGTGAGAGAACATTTGAAATGAAATTCCTTCTTGAGCTACTCATTCTCGGGCAGAGTCGGGTACGCTCAGCTCCTTTTCGCAGCATCTCCTTTCTTCCTCCTCCTCTGTCCTCATTATCGTCCTTTCAAAGTTGCCAGGAAAATCCAGCTCCGACCTCATCCGCCCCAACCCTTTGCCAGAAGATTGGTCAATAATAAGCAAGGAGCATGCGTGATGTACACATGCCCTGCGGTCAGAATCCGTAGTCAGTAGTCAGCAAGCAGACAGAGTTTCGGAACCCGCCGATGCTGTCGTCGTTCGGGACTCCATGTCCTCTCGATGAGCAGAGCTTAACCATATAAGATCCTACCTGATGTCCGCCTGCTTCCTGCTTCATCGTTCATCTGTTCTGCCCAGCGCTCAGCATCAGCGCATCAGCGCATCAGCATCGTCCCGCGAGCGCATCTTCTTCCTGTCACTTGTATCAGATATCTAAAGCTTTGACCACCGCCTTTCTCCCCGCCTCTCCCCGTTCCGAGCCTGCTAAAGTGCATATGGAATTTGGAGACGAGGATTGGAGCTTGGAGCTTGGAGCCTTGGAAGTTGGCCCAAGCGGCGTCGAGAAGATCTACACGAGACATAGAGACATGTGTAAGAGATAAATTGTTGATTGTTGGCCCAACAACATCTGCAACAGATGTACATAAAAGTGCATAGCGCCGGGTCGTCTTCCTCGTTCCTGCGCCCTTCTGCCTTGCATCTACATATGTTCGTACGAGACCTACATACAGATACGCGTGACACATACACTCGCATGAAACTGCCCAGGCGGCCCAAGCACAGGTCAACGATCTACACACACTTGCGGATCGATGCTATCTGGTTAGAGTATAGGACAGCAGTGGCAGCAGGAAGGAAGCAGGCGGGGGGTGAATAGTGAATGGCGGTCAAGCGTGAAGCGGCGAGATGCGAGAGGAACAAGCACGACGATCAAGGCGTATGGCGCTAAGATTAGATCCTGCAGTAGTAGCAACTAGTAGTAGTACCACAGTTGAATTTTGATCTAAGCAGGGACAGGTTGGAGCGTGACAAAGGAAGACGGCGATGGTACACTCAAATCTCAAATCGTTGGGACTTTGCTTACATTGCTGGGAGCTTGCCTTGCCTTCTGCTTCTTCGTGGGTTGCGCGTGAGCTCCACCTGCCTGAACCTTCTTGTCGCCTATGTACTTTTCAGCATCCTGGGACTTGGGACTTTGGGACTTGGGAGTGTCATCGTTGTCGATGGAGGGACACATCCGCCCGCCTACAGTAGAGTCTCGATTATCTTATGTGGTCGGGACCGAACCTTTTTCATAACTTAGTCAAGTTATAACTTTAGAAAGTTGGGGGGTAGTGGGGGGTCCGCCACGTGGCAACCATCTGCCTAGTACTATCCGCAGCTTAACACCGCCACGTGAATGCATCCCAGCTACGGCTGCGCGAGAGGACTAAAGTACGTAGAAATGAGGAGTTTCCAGTGACCCAAAACCTCGCAACACGGTGTTGCAAGGCTAGCAACACCGTGTCGCGAGGCCCGATATAAGTTTTTGCCCCCCAAACTTCATAAGTTAATAACTTAGTCGAGACTTATAACTTTTCCCATAGGGCCCGACCTGGGAACAGCAACTTTCCATAACTTAGTCGAGTTATAAGTTAGTAACCGCATAAGATAATCGAGACTCTACTGTATACATAATTCCGGGGAAGCCGACTGATCGATCGATCGATCGCTTGGCCGATCGATACTGTTTTTCCCGTTCTGTGGCCAGACTCGAACGGGTGGAGTCTTGTAGGGTCTCGATCAGATCACGTGGAGAAGCGGGAGGTGGGGAATTGGAATTGGCCGGGGATGATGCTCCCCCTCCAGCAAGGCACTGCGATCCCCAACCCCGTCCGCATCGAACTCAGCTCAGCTCCACGACATCAAGCAAGCAAAGGACAACAACAACACACGCAAAGGCGAACACGAAGGGACACGCAAAAAGGAATCATCAAAAGAAGTAGATCCGCGTTCTTCACATTTCTCTTTGGGGAATGAGCTACCTAGCATCAGCAGCATCGGCAGCTGTCCAGAACACAGGCATGACTTCTCCCATGGCCGACCTCACCTCCGGCCTCAACTCCCTCACAAGAGACAAGTGGATCGGCCTGGGACTCGCCGTCAGCTCATCACTCGCCATCGGCACATCCTTCATCATCACTAAGAAGGTCAGTCATGATTCCACACATTCCGCACAGACACCCTGCATTCACTCACTTCACATTCTTCCTTGCGTTGGTCTGCAATGCAGGGCCTCATCGATGCTGCCGAACGGGGATCAGGGCTGGCGTCTGATGGGCATACATATCTCCAGAATCCCATCTGGTGGGCTGGCATATCAACGAGTGAGCAGTCCCTTTCTGTGTGTGCACAACCCCTTCCTGAGGGCCTGTGCACATTCCGGTCGAATTTCCTTTGATCACAACTTGCTCACCCGCATGGGCCTCCCTTCGTCAATCTCTTCCCACTCTGGACTTATTTCCCTCGCAGTGATCGTTGGTGAAGGTGTGTTGAAACGCCGCTCCTCGTTGTCGCTCGCGTCGGGCGCGCGGTACGTGGTTGCTGACTCTCCTCTCCGTTCTGCTCTTTCTTCTCCCAGTCGCAAATTTCGCAGCATACACATTCGCACCACCCATCCTCGTTACACCATTAGGCGCATTGAGTGTGCTCATCGGGTATGTCTCCCCCCAAAAAACCTCCGCCCCGCACCGGGAACCAGCGTAAATCTAAATGCCACTCACTTCTCTCCCGCGCGCGCGTAATACAGTGCCATCCTCGCATCTTTCATCCTCAAGGAGGAACTGGGCCGAATAGGGAAAGTAGGGTGTACACTCTGTCTCGTAGGAACTGTCATCATCGTCGTCAACGCGCCCGAGGACAAGGAGATCAAGACGGTGGACGAGATCTTGAACTATGCTATCCAACCCGGTGGGTCTTTTATGGAGTTTTAAGCGCGCGCCGTGCGCTGGAAGGGGTGAACTCTCGTCTTGCTCACTGGCTTGCCAATCTCCCATTCTCTTTAACCGCCGTGCGCTGTCGGAAAATGCGCGCGCGTGTATCTCCTACAGCATTCATGACGTATTGCCTCTTCGTCCTCGTCTTCTCCGTCTACATGATCTCCCGCATCGTACCCCGCTACGGCAAGCGCACTCCCGTCGTCTACATCTCCATCTGCTCCCTCGTCGGTTCGATCAGCGTCATGTCTGTCAAAGGCTTCGGTGTCGCGCTCAAGCTGACCTTGGACGGAAATAACCAGTTCACCCATCCGAGCACGTACTGTTTCGCGATCGTGGTGGTGGTCTGTATATTGGTGCAGATGCATTACTTCAACAAGGCGCTCGATCAATTCTCTACGAACATGTGAGTGAGATGAATTCGCGCGCGCCGGCCCCCTTACAGTTCAGCGTGTTTTTGGTCGCGTGTCGCTGAACCCGTGTTATCTTATCATGCCAGTGTAAATCCGATCTACTACGTGATGTTCACCACATCAACGATCCTCGCCTCCTTCCTCCTCTTCCGCGGCTTCAACACCTCCGGCCCAGCAGCAGCCGTCTCCCTCCTGGGCGGCTTCATCGTCATCTTCATGGGCGTCTACCTCCTCAACCTGAACCGACTCATCGACCCTTACACCCAACAACCGCGCATGTCGCTCGTCACGGGTGAAGGCATCGCGGGCACGGGGAGGTTGTCGGAACATCGCGAACGACTCCTGTCTGGCGAGAATGGGATGTTCAACCCTAGATTGAGCATGTCGGGTGGGCATGGACGAAATTTGTCCGCTGGGATGTCTCGGTCTAGCTTGAGCTTGGGTGGCGGTGTAGGTGGAGGCAGTGGAGGGGGAGCCAAGCGGGGGGCTATCTACGACGGCCCTTCTCCCTCGGGCGGTCGCGGTGGAGGTAGCGACGGAAGGCACTCGCGTCGGGATAGTGCGAACAGTGTCCTCTTCAGTGCATACGACCACCAAGAATCTGTCGGGCTCACCCAGCTCAACGAGGATTCGGACGAGGACGATGACGAGCTTGGTGGTCCGGGGCGTCGGCCGGAAAGTCATGGGCGATCATCGGAGCGGGCTGCTTTTGCGAATAATGGTCGGGGTGGACGGGCTTCACCTGCGACGGGGACACGGCTGGACCGGAGACATCACCAGTCAAATGGGTCGGGTTCATATGGTGGTGGTGGTGGTAGCACCGGCGGCGGCGGTGGGACGATCAGTCCTGGTAGTCGCGTGAGCAGCTCTGGCTCCTTGGTTGGGGTGGGAGCGGGAGCGGGTGGGGCGCGGGCGTACAGATGAGTAAAATACGTGGAGGCGTATATTGCGTCTTCGCCTTTTCCCTCGTCTTCCCCACCTTTTCCTCCATTTCCCTCTTCAATGATTCTCGCAACCCCTTCTTCCTTACACTCTTCACATCCCCCCAGTATCTCTTTTCCTCTCTCCTCCCCCTTGCCCTCTGCACATTTCTCCGGGTGTCTCCTTCTACTTTTTCTTTCGCCCTGCGTACTTGCTATGGAAACGCCTTCCTTCAAATCCAGAAAACAACAGTCGAGTTTTCCAGTCCTACCTTCCACACGGCGTCCAATGACGTCCCTCTGGACTTGAGAATAGTAAGAAATGACGCAAATTGGTCAATCATGCATTTGGCGGAAGTATAGTGCGTGTGTGTGTGTGTGTGGAAGAGCGAACAAGTTGGTGGGAAGCGGGTTGTTCCCTCTCTGGCTTCGAAGAGCAGGTGTCCAAAGAAAACCCGCGTTGATGATTATACTGCAAACAGAAAGGAGCCGTGGCGGTCATGGACGGCAGGAGGGGAAAGCTACGAAAAGAAGGGGGTTGGAAGAACGGGAGGGAAGAGAAGAAGAAGAAGTCGTGAAGAAATAAACCCAAAAGTTGATGTAGTAATACTTTTCAAAGGGGCGCCCGGGCTCAACTAGCGCCTGGGGAAGGGTCGCATTGGTACGTCGTCCATCCACCCAGTCGGGGAGTCAGGGGGGATCCCTAGCCAATTCAAGGAATGACAACCGTCGTAAGCGCAACGCGCCTCTTCTTCTTCGGTTGCTCCCCATCCTCATTACTCGCAGCCGAAGACCCAGCAGCACCTTGCAAGGCCAATCCAAGTTCGCCCGACGCACTCGTAGGTAACCCCGCAGAACCAGCCGCTCCAACACTCGCTGGAACAGCAGACGTCGACGTCGACGCCGTCATCGTCGTCGCCGTCGCAGCAGGACCCGAGACCAACGAAGGGGACATCGAAGGCATCGTAGCCGAAGGTGTCAACCGTGCTGCAGCAGCATGGGCCGAGCGAGGCGAAACTTCGACCTTCTTGCTCGGGTGGGCTGACTGTGTTTGTGATGGCCCGTGTCCGTGGGATTGAGGAGCCAGCGACGGCTGGGCACTGTGGCCGTATGGTGTACCGAGTTCTCCGTAGTCAAAGACAACGACGGAGCAGTACCCGTCCGTCGAGGACATGACCAACGTCTGCCCATCAGGAGACCTAGAAACACGCGAAAAAGGGCATCGTCAGTATCTTACTGCAAGGCCAAAGGTTGAGGGGAAGAAAATCAAAAGCTTACCAAGTCAAATCAGTGAAACTAGCATAGTGCATATTGCTGAAACAGCACAAAGGCCCCGTCTGCTGCGTATCATAGATCCAAACACTCTCCTGCGTCGCAACAGCAAAGATCATCCGGTACGGAAGCCCAATCATGCTCGGCGGTCCACTCGGCAATGGCGGCGCCGGCGTCGAAGCTGGCGGTGCAGCGCCAGTAGCAGTAGACGTAGAAGACTTGCCCGCTCCCTCACCCGCATTCGCACCAACACCCGCACTAGGCGTCGAGCTCTGCGAAGAACTAGGTCGACGAGGCTCCGACCCCGCTCTAGAAGCCGCCGAGACCGACCCACGCGCCAGAGCAGACGCAGGCATCAACGGCGCCGCATCCTCCTCCCTCGTCGTCGCCGCCCCACTAAAAGCCCTCCCAATCGAAGAAAGAGGGACAACCTTATGTTTGCCCGCCTCGAGCGGGACCGTCAAATGCGGCGCAACACCCTCGTCACCACCTTCCACACCGGGACGCTTGATGTTTCGCAACTCGTACAAGATCGGTGAGAAGCTCACTACGAGCGTCGCCGTCTTGTGACCGGGGAAGTGTGCGATTGGAGCATTACTCCTGTGCAGACTGCCTCGCGCATACATGTATACCGTACTTCGGGCCGAGTTGTGCGCATGGTGTAACGAGGCAGGTCCCGTCGCCGGTCCGCCTAGCGCCGCGGGTAACGAGGACGAAGAAGGTCTGGCCGACCCACCGCGTGATCCGCCCACACCTCCGTTCCCAGGACTAGCATCAACGCCCGCACTGCCCGGAATAGGCGCCGTCGGACTCGCAGGCGGCAACGGCAACCCACCAGGTCCCGTCCCACCTTCAAAGATCCCACTAGGCGTAACAAGCAACGCGCCATCCGGACTGAAGCTCAACCGACGGAAGAACCCACTGTAGTTCTCATCGCCGTACATCCGCGTCCGTAAGATCTGACCCATCCCGGAACCTGGGTAGGACATGTTCGCAGCGGACGAAGATGAGTAAGGCCCTGCGCTGTTGTGCCCTCCTGCTCCTGCTCCGCCTCCTCCTCCTCCTCCATTTGAGCCACCTGAACCACTCGATCCACCCCCGCCGTTCCCTGAGGCATTCAATACATGCTGCAATCTCTGTTTAGGACTCGGAGGGGCCCGTATAGCAGGAAGAGGCATGGGCGACGACGACCGCGCCGACCGAGCGCGCGATTCCGACCGACGCAACTCGAAGCCGCTCGCTCCCGTAGCCGAAGAAGCCGAGGCGTTCGAAGGCGGCGGTTTGGGGAACGAGGGCGTAGCAGCCGAGACGCTCGTCGCAGGAGTCGACAACGCCGAAGCGCTCGGTAGACCCGAATATGCCGAAGCTGGCATTTGATGGTGGTGGTGGTGACTTCCTGAAGAGGTCGGACCGGCCCCTACGCCTTGATGAGTCGTGCTGCTCACTGAGACAGCCGTCATAGGTGGGGACGGCGCATCCACCGCACTCCCACTGAAACTTGACCGTCTCGAAGGGGTAAGCTGGGGTGGGTTCATGGCGCTAGCCGAGGAGAACGGACTGGGCGGGACCGACTGGGCAGGTGTCGGAGTAACTGCTCGACCGGGATGACCCATCGTGATGGAGTTGGCTGAAGTAGGAGGGGGAGGAGCTCCCACCGGCGGCGGAAGAGGTGGGCAGACAGAGGCCGGTCTCGCCGAGCCGGGCGGACCAGAAAGGGGAGGCAACGAAGTGCTAATCATCGACGGACTGAGCATAGTCGTCCCCGGCAACTGATTCGAAGGGGGTATATGTGTGCTCGTACCCGCAATCGCACTCTCAAACGGCGTACTGCTCCTTCCGGACCGACTCCGAACAGCCGAACGCGGATCAGCACCTGCGTCCGCACCGGATTCGCTCGCAATGCTCGCATGGGAACTGCCCCGTCGTTGCATGGGCGGCTTGGCGCTGTGATCCCAAACAAAGGAAGAAGGGCCGGAGGTTGCGTTCGCGCCTATCGCGCTTGTGCTGGTACTACCTGTGCGACGGTGGTACGCCAGGTGGGAATTGCGACTGACGTTGTGGAGGCCGCTGAAGCTGGTGTGGCTGTCGAGGACTTGGTTGTGTGTGTTGTGAGTGCCTCGCTGAAGAATGGAGTGCACATGCACCGAACGGTCACTGCTCTGGGTGGCCAGGTATTCGTTGAGTGGGTCCCATGCGACGCCTTGGATATGATGGCAGTGTTCCGAGATTTCGCGGAGTATGGAGCCTACGAAGCGGAGAAAAAGAAAAAAGGAAGTCAGTGGTTACCCAGCAAAACAAAGTAGAACGAATCCCTGCGCTCGTGAGACTGACCGTCGGAAGCACTGATAACGCGGAGGGCAAAGTCGGTTCCTCCGACGATGAGCTGTTCGCCGGCGGGGCTCCAGGCGAGATCGTATATTTCTGCGTTGGTGGGCCTGGTCATTGTGCGCACTCGCCAATGCTCCTTCTCGTAGCTGCCTGAGTCGTCGGTCATGGACTCCATGAGCTTGTCGGAGGGGATCCAGAAAAGGACGTTGCCGTCTGACAAAAGAGAAAGGACAGTCAGTGATCCTTTTTGAAAAGACAGATAGGAGTGAGATTTGGATGAGGACTGACCATCACCGGCTGTTGCGAGGAGCTCTCCCCTGGGACAGAAGCGGACGACGTTGACGACGCCTGTGTGTCGGCTGAGGGTTGCGAGGTACTCAACTCTGGGCGCGTGGGGAGCCGGGAGAAGACTTGGGTCGGCTGTTCCTGCTGCTGCTGCCATAGCTGCGGGTGAGGGCATGTTAGGATGGACCATCCAGATCTGGGAAAGATTCAATGATGACTATGAGTAAGAGGGGGTATCGGCAAAAGAAAGGATCGCTGCTGAGAACACTCACCCGTGCATTGTTGTCACCGCCTGCTGTAGCGAGACGCCAGCTCTGACCGCCTGGCATGATGGGTGGGAGAGCATGTTTGCTTGAGCTTGCTGCTGATGCTGCTATGATTTCTCCGCTGATGGATTTGCCTAGGGGCAGTCCAGCGGCTGGCGGGAAGAGAGGACAGATTGTCGTGGGTCAGTATGAATGGACAGGGCTTGGTTGGAGGGGAAAGAGAAAGAACTCACCCTGTGCAGCGTTGTGGTCGAGGACTCGTCTGAGGTGTGCAGGACCGACCGATTGAAAGTGGCAGGAGTAGATTGGGCATACATTGTGCCAACGCACCTCGAGGGTGATGGAGCGCACCATGTTGCCGAGGAAGCTTAGAGAGGCGTAGGATGGGAGTGATTGTGCGTGGGCAGTTGGTTGAAGAGAGAAAGAGAGAGCCTGCGCACTGACTTGGTGGGGTTGTGCTCGTTCTCGATGAGGTGGGAGGCAAGGAAGAGGTCACCTTCAGAGGCAGATCAGAACAGCAGCAGGAGCAGGAGCAGCAGCAGCAACCAGCAGCAGCAGAGACGACGATGGGGAAGCGAGGCAAGCAAGCAGCAGGCAAAAAGCTTGTCCCCGAGCGATAATAAACAGCGACGACTTAGTCGGAGATCACAACAACAACAGCAGCGACGGCCGAGAGCCAGTTTCTCATTCATTCTTTTTTCCACGCAACGCACGCGCCCACGCTCGATGCAGCAGCCAAAGAGAACGCGACTGGGCGACGGCGGGACGCGACTTGCTTTTTGTGTGTGGGTGCGTGCGGAGTCTGTGCGAGAAGGGTCTCAATTCAGCTGGCCTCGCTTCACCTCGCGCGCGCACTCGTCTTCCTCGCACACACACCCTCTCCCCCACCTTCTTGCTTAGGAGACACACCCATTCTTCCATGTCAAAGCGACGAAAAGCCAACTGGAAATGGACTGTGAATATTTTGGAAGGTATCCGTACCCTTTTCAGGTCGGTTTATGTTGAAGAAGGAGGAAGTGGTGTGGCAGGTGAGAGGTGGTGGTGGGTCGGGGCAAGTCCTGCGCGAGCCCGCCGCGACTCCCTACTTGGTGAAATGGGTGTGGTTAGGAAGTGGCCGACACCAACTCTGTACACGGCAGAACGAAACGCAACAAAGACACCACAGGTGAGCTAGAAATATTCACTGGAGTCCATCGCATGCTTCAGTTGCTGTTCTTCATGGATGTGAATGTCTGCGAAGGTGGTGGTTGTGCTGTCCCAGGGCTCGCCCAAATCCTTCGACCGGCCCACAGCATCACCACCAACACAACAATCACCACCTTTGCCTTCCTCGTCACAATACAGACAGCTCGCAATGCCCAGTTCCTGGCTCAGTGATTTTATCTGAGCCGCCCAGCTCCCTTTCCGGCCATATTGTAAGTGCTGTTGGTGGGTTCGTCTCCCAAGGCTCAGGTAAGAAGATTGCTTTGGCATATAGTCACTTCACGCCTCAATTCAACTTCACATCGACACCCGTCAACCCAACACTGTCTCCGTCAACACAACCACCAACTTTGAGGAGGCAGAGAGGTCTTCAATAAATCACAGAGACAGAACCCGGTCTCTTCTATGCTGTCGATGGAGTTCATAGATGATGATACTTTGGACATCCTTTCTTCGGACGAGGTAGCGGACTCGTTGGTCCATCGAAGACGCACGTGATGTTGTTTCGCTTGTGGGGGATGGGTCAGTGCCAATTCGCGACCTCGATGGCGAGCTTCCTTCGTGGCGAATCTTCCAACTCGACGGCGACCATCCATCCTTCGTCTTCGTCCCCCTCCCTGACAACTGGATCCCTTTCCCCCCCCTCCCCCCCCCCCCCCCCCCCCGCCTAGCGAACAGGACGAAACCCCCGACCACCATGTCCAAATCACTCCTCACCCACCTCAACTCCTTCACCACCAAGAAGCAGCCCACCGACCCCACCCAGTGCTCCACCCCAATGAAGAACGACCTCATCCTCCGCGCCGCCCGAGGAGAGCACACCGAACGTGCCCCCATCTGGATCATGCGTCAGGCAGGACGGTACCTCCCCGAATTCCGAGCCCTCCGCGAGAAGCACGACTTCTTCGAATGCTGTCGGACCCCTGCCCTCGCGTGCGAGATCACCCTCCAACCCATCAGACGGTATGCAGGTCTGTTGGACGCTGCCATCATCTTCTCCGACATCCTCGTCGTTCCTCAAGCTCTCGGAATGACCGTCGAGATGCACCCGGGTAAAGGCCCACACTTCCCCGACCCGCTCGTCCAGCCCTCCGACGTGGAGCGACAGAAGATCATGAAGAAGGTCGATGTGGAGAAGGAGCTCGGATACGTGTACGAAGCCATCAAGCTCACCCGCCACGAATTGGACGGTCTCATCCCCTTGATCGGCTTCGCAGGTGCACCTTGGACCCTGATGGCATACATGATCGAAGGCGGCGGCAGCAAGTTCTTCGAGAAGGCTAAGAGATGGCTCTTCCTCTACCCCGAGGAGAGCAAGGAGCTCCTCCAGAAGATTACAGACGTCTGCATCGAGTTCCTCGTCGGACAAGTCAAAGCAGGTGCCCAACTACTCCAAGTATTCGAATCATGGGCAGGCGAACTCTCCCCAGCCGACTTCCGAACCTTCTCCCTCCCCTTCCTCAAGCAGATCGCAGCAGGCGTCAAAGACGCTCTCTCCTCAGCAGGTTACCCATGCGTACCCATGATCGTCTTCGCTCGTGGTGCTCTCGGTCATGCTCTCCCCGACCTCGCAAAGTCAGGATTCGACGTCGTCGCGCTCGACTGGCTCGTCGAGCCCGCACACGCCCGTTCCATCGTCGACGCCGCGGCCCCTTACAGCGCGAGCTCAGGCGCAGGAGGTGCAGGTCACCGTATCGCCCTCCAGGGTAACATGGACCCCGGTGTTCTCTACTCGAACAAGGAGGCCATCGAACGTGCCGTTGAGCGCATGTTGCGGAGCAAGAAGGGCGGCTTTGGTGGATCAGGTGCATACATTGCCAACTTGGGACACGGAATCACTCCCGGTGTGGACCCGGAGAACCTCAAGCACTACCTGCAGGCTGTACAACGTATCAGTCGGGAGGTATGCGCTGCCAAGGACGAGGAGTAGGCGCTCATACCCCTTCACCTGCGCGCCCCCTCCCGTTGGACCTCTCGATCATGCACATCTCTCTCATCTCGATATCTCGATCTGCTTATCCTTTCGCATTCCCGGCTACATTTTTCTTGTAACAACTTCTCCCAAAATGACATCCAAGGTCCTGCTGAATCTCCCGCTGTCCAAAAGTGACGCTCCCGACGCACACATACATCTGACGTCCTCGCCGCCGTCTCACGCCCGCTCCGCACATGCAGATGAGAAACCAATGATGCATGGGAAAAGAGAAAAGGGTGAGGGTAGCAAAATGCGAGAGAGAGAGGAGGGTGAGAGAGAATAGAGGTACATGCATGATCGAAAAAGAGGAAGCTGCCGGGGTTTTCGCTGTAGAGTTGGTAAAAGCCGAGCGTGTGTTTTCTTTTTGGACCAAATTTACTCCTCGGGGATCTGGGAGGGAGCGGGAGGGGTGGAAGAGTGGCTGTCAGTACGTTGGTAACAGCATGAGAGGGACCGGTGGGGTGGGCGGGTGGGTGCATGTCCAGCAGGGTCGAGTTGGTCCTCCTCCACTATTAAGCCAACGAGGTCCTGCTCGTCCCCACGGCAACCGGATCTGGATGGGGGAGCAGGTGCAGCTCGCAAGCGCTCCTGCTGGACCCGCCAACTCTCTTCCCTCACAACGACACATTTGCCGCTGGGCTCGCTGTCACATCCCGCACCCGACAACACCCAACCGCCAAGATAGAAGACCGCAGTAAAAACTCACCTCAATCTCGCCCTCGTCAATAGCCTCGATAACATCATGAGGAGGCTTCTTGTCGACTGTGCATCCAACAGACTGAGCAGTTCCCAGAATCTCCTTGACGCAACCAGCAAGGTCCTTGGCGAATGAGCGTGACTTCATCGTTCGTGCAATGTCAATGATCTCGTCGAGGGGGATGTTGCCGCCGTGCTTGATGTTCTTCTCCTTCTTGCGGTCACGCACGGGCTCTGTTTGAGGGATACGGGGGAACTGTGAGTTTTTGGCGCTGAAGAAGGTGAGGTCTGAGGGGCGGCGCGCAGGGGAAGCAGCAGCAGGGTCGAGGTTGACGCCCGTCCTCTCGTCATGTACATCCCCACACACACGCATACGCGTGCGCACACAGCGCCTTTGCCCTAACATTTCCACATCGTTGCACCTGCCCTATCCCAGATTGACTGCGTTTCCAGCTCCGGCTCGTGTCACACCGGCTCTCCTTATCCCTGTCCCAGAGCATCCCCTTGTCCGCGCTGCCCTTCCCCCATCCAGATGCCGCATTCCCCACGGAAGCCCTGATGCAGAAGTAACTCACCCTTCAATGCGCGGATGACCAGAGACGACGCCGAGGGAACAACAGCAACAGCCGCTTGACGGTTTTGGACGGTAAGCTGAACAGTGACCCGGAGACCCTTCCAGTCGCCGGTAGCCTTGGCAATGTCTTCTCCGACCTTCTTGGGGGAGAGACCGAGGGGACCGATCTTGGGGGCAAGTGCGGAGGAGGCACCGACCTCACCTCCGGTTGCCCTGAGGTAGATGATCTTGATTTCGAGGGGGTCGACTGTGGGAGAGAGAGGGGTGAGGGGTCAGTAAGAGGAAGAGTAGACGGGCGCAAGCGGAGGGGAACAACGTACTCTTGGGAGCCATCTTGAGGGACCTGTTGTGTGTGTTAGCGTGGAGCGGGTTGGCAAGGGTGAGAGAGACGATGCGCTCGATGTCAAGAAGCCAGCCTTTCGGGTTTGGGAAGCCTTGAAGCCGTGGGAAACAAAAATTTTCAAGGTGGGTCCAGAGCTCGCGTGGCATCTGGAAGCGGTTGTCGAGCCCGACAAGCGGCGAGCTGCCACGTGGATGAGTCGCAGTCACGTGACATAAAACAGGGTCTGAGTCTCAGGAAAGCAAGTCTCAGCTTCGACAGCCCCCGCCTCCCCTCCACCACCCTTCGCCTTAGCTTTGCCCGTTGCCCATCCTCGCCCTCAACCCAATTCTCCCTGAGAAGTGCGGATGAGAAATCGACCGCTGCTGGCTGCTTGCTGACCGGGCCTCCGTCGAACTGCCTGTCAGCGGCACTTCAGCTCTCTGCAGCGCTCCCGCACGGAGAGTTCAACGAACGCCTACTGTGAATCCCATGCCTCCTGCTGGCTTCCCTTCCGAATCCCGCCCGCGCTCTGTAGGTAGGGTCGAGGGTAGCGCTTGTGGGCGAGGGGTGGACCCGAACGACCCCAGACAGCAGCATGAATAACGAATCACGGAATCCGCGCTCGTTGACAAAGAAGTAAGGTGACGCAGCGACATGCTGATGATCATCAACGCATCAACAGAGGCTTCTCCCATGCTAGAAGACGTACCGACACAGACACCGACCGATGAAACAGCTCCGCCTTTATGTATCTGTGCGACGATCATTTCTTTCCCCTCCCGGCGGCTCGCAGAATCGAATGTAAGCAAACTGAGACTTGCGCCAGCTCCAGCTGCAGCGAGAGGGTCGAGGGCAACCCTTCCTTTTTGCCATCCTCCATGTACGTTACCTGTCAAGCGGAAGATCCACCTGCTTCGAAGTGGCCAGTTCTGGGACAACAAAGGAGTGTGCTGTGTCGGAACCCATGACAAATGTGTACCAGATGCTAATCTTCATCACACACACAGCTCTTCCTCTCCGCCCGCCGCCCGCTGACCGTTCCCATGTCATTTTGTGCCAGATTCGCTTGTTCCTTCTCATCGCTCCTTTTGCCCATCGTCCCTGCTTCTCCTTGCCCGCCAGCCCACCCTCGACCCATCCCTCATTTTGATCGCCGCTTCCCCCCTCTCCCAGCAAGTCTTCGCTTGCTCTACCCTCGGCCCCAGTACCCAAAGATGCTCGGGGCGAGTCGCCAACGATAGACCGAGCCGAGGAAAACCCTCATGCATCGCTCATCCGACTAAACATGGCTGAGCAGGCGTCCGTGCTGTGTAAAACTCCTTCCCGACGCAACCAACCAGCCAGCAAATGACCCTGAGAGACATCTCATTCCCACCCACTATCTCAGGTCCACATTGTACGCCGCTACTCAGGGCCGTAAACGGAAAGGGCGCAGGTTCATCAGTCTCTCCGTCTGGCTTTAGGTCAGGTACTCCCTCCTTTTGTCACGCTGCAGCTCTCTGGTTGTTTCGCATTCAGATTTTCACAACTTCCACAGCCTCCTCCTTGAACCCCCTTTCACTTTGACCATCTAACTTTTTCTTCTTCCCGTCCTTCCCCAGCAAGCAGTAGCGACTTCTGTGCTCAGGGGATTCCCGAACAGCGACGGCGTCTTATACAAAGCAGGACTGGCTCTTGACTTGTCTCACCTCTTTCCGCCACTCCAACGCCCCCTTGCTCGAACAACCGCTCCTGAGATTTTTCCTTCCCTCAGTGTTGCTCTTACTACAGACGCGTCGATAGAGCCTTCAAGCGACTTGGCTATATAACCTCCGCGGCCCTTTCTCCCTCTCCACTTCATCGTCCACCCACTCTACTTCTCCCTTCAGCTTGCCAGGCCTTGCTTCCTCTCCTTGCAGCTTCACAGTATCAGCATTCAGCAAGCGTGTGCACGGCTTCGTGACGCTTTCAAGTGTCCAGCAAGACAGCACCCCTTAACATCATACACCCACCCACTACCACAACAATGTCAAATCCCCTGTCAATACCCACCCTTGGCAAGGACGGCGCCAGCGCTCCCTCCAGTCAAACGCACGACCGTGGTGACGACGAGAAGATGGACCTCGAAAAGGGCTCCATCGAGGACCACTCCCCTCCAGCTTTCCCCACTGGCGTCGGATTCGCAACCGCACCAGCTGGCGCACATGCTACATTCGAAGATGTCGAGCCCAATGCGCGGGATCGTCGTTTGCAACGCGAGAAGACGCTCGAGAGGACGTACTCCGTCGACGGTCGGCGTCCACCGCTCAAGGTCCCTGTGTCAGCTCGTCTGACGGGTGACTTCCGCACCATGTCCATTCAACTCTCCGAGGGTGGTCTCGCCGAGGCGCGCGACCAGAAGAAGGGCCAGAAGCAGGCTCTCAAAGGTATGTCGCCTCTCGCCCAATGTGATAACCCCCAGACGTTGCATCTGAACCTGATTCTAATCCTTTTTGCAGCCCTCTCTGAGCTTGAATGGCACTTGCTCTCCGTCAATGATGTCCTCACCCGTCTCGGCGCCAGCGCATCTAGTGGGCTCGACAGCGACCAGGTCAAGCGCAGGTTATCACAGTACGGTCCCAACAAGATGTCAAAGTGAGTGCATCAGACCCTCTTCTGATCTTTTGAACTCCTCACTGACGGCGTTGGTTCCATCATGAAACGCTTCCCCTTCAGACCCCCAAGTCCATGGTTCCGAAAGCTCATCAGCTACGTCTTCGGCGGCTTCGGTACCCTTCTTCTCGGCAGTGCCATCATGACCATGGTCGCTTGGAAGCCCTTGGCCAATGGTAAACCCCAAGCCTCGGTTCTCGCCCTCGCTATCGTCCTCTTTGTCGTCAACGCGATCTCTGCCATTTTCAACGCTTGGCAAGATTGGTCTACGTCTCGTGTCATGGGTGAGTAGTTCATGACTGTCTTCATTACCCGCCTTGTCGCCGCTGTCATTGACTCCGAGGATTTCTCATTTCTGTACAACAGCTTCCATCAGTGGTATGCTTCCGAGCGACGTAACTGTCATTCGAGATGGAAACCGCGTCAGCGTCCCCGCCACCGACCTAGTCCAAGGTGATCTCGTCCACCTCAGCCTAGGCCAAAAGATGGCAGCGGACATGCGCATCATCAAGCTCGACGGTGAACTCAAATTCGATCGCTCCGTCCTTACTGGCGAGTCCGACGCCATCTCCGGAAGCGTTGACAAGACGGATGAGAACTACCTCGAGTCGAGGAATGTTGTCATGGCAGGTACGAGCTGTGTTGGTGGTGGTGGTCTAGCTGTCGTCACCAGCACGGGTGATGCCACTGTTTTCGGTCGTTTGGCTAAGATGTCGTCCCAGCCGAAGAAGGGCATGACCACACTGCAAAGAGAGTGAGTACATCTGATCACACTGGGAGCTGTACTCGGTCTGCATCGCATACTCACAAAGTCATCTTCGCTTCTATCAGAATCTTCCTCTTCGTCGTCACCATCAGTACCATCGCCGCGTCGCTGTGTATTATCTGCATCATCATCTGGGCGGCGTACCTGCGGCCCAAGCACCCTGACTTTATGAGCGTCAGTCAGCTTATCGTCAATGTTGGTGAGTCCATAGAGCGGTCCTTTCACCTCAACATCAATGATCACGAGCTAATATTCTCCTTCCAACAGTCTCTATCGCCGTCGCCTTCATTCCCGAGGGATTGCCTATCGCCGTCACTCTTTCGCTCACGATCATCGCCAACAAGATGCGCCAGTCTAAGGTCCTCTGCAAATCGCTCAGCACATGCGAGACCCTTGGTTCGATCACCGTTTTGTGCGCCGACAAGACGGGCACACTCACGAAGAACAACATGGTAGCTGTCAGCGTCGCCGTCCATGGTTTCGAGTCTACCCCGTCCGATGCTACCAGGCATATCATTATGGACACGCCTATCGGAAACGCGTTCAAGCAGGTCCAGTTCGTCGGCGCTGTCTGCAACGGCGCCTCCTTCGATGGAGCGACCATGAACTTACCTCTTTCGGAACGCAAGATCCACGGTGATGCAACTGACAAGGCTATTTTGCGGCTTGCCGAGGAGATGCACGGTGTTTCTGCTGCCAACGCTGGCTGGGAATCCGACTATACCGTCCCTTTCAACTCCAAGAACAAGTTCATGCTCAAACTCCTCTCGACTTCGGACAAGGCTTCTGTGGTCGGCGCCATCTCTCCTGAGGAGGCTTCCTCATTCGATCCCGAGAGCGACCTCATTCTCCTTGCTAAGGGTGCTCCGGACATCTTGATCAAGCGCTGTGTGTCCGTGTTGGATGCCGATGGACAAGTTCTGCCTCTCAACGAGGCTCGTCTCGCGACCCTCGAGAACATTCAGACCGGTCTCGCTAGCCAGGGTCAACGTGTCTTGCTCCTCACCCGCCGCATCGTTTCGCGCGCTTCAATCGATGCGATGGGCGGTGTTTCCGGCTTGAACGACTCCAACACGGTGGACTTGACGAACGAGCTCTGCGCCGTCGGCCTTGTCGGTATTTTCGACCCTCCCCGTGACGAGATCCCTGGTGTCGTCAAGACCATCCGCGGTGCCGGTTCTCGATTCTTCATGGTTACTGGCGACTTCGCTCTCACCGCTACTTCCATCGCAAAGCAGTGTGGTATCATCACAACGGAGAAGATCTCGACATTCGCAGACTTGGACGCCATGGAAGGGCAAATGCCGGTCTACGACACTTGGGCTGACAACACCAACCGACCGATGCGAGCGCTGGTTCTCTCTGGTTCCGATATCATGCGTATGAGCGACGCACACTGGGAGACGGTCAGTCGCTTCGACGAGATCGTCTTTGCGCGTACAACCCCAGAACAGAAGTTGGCGGTCGTCAAATGTTTCCAGTCGCGTGACTGCGTTGTCGGCATGACGGGTGACGGTGTGAACGACGCACCGGCATTGAAGCAGGCCGATCTCGGTATCTCGATTATCGGTGCCTCCGAGGTCGCGCTCGAAAGCGCTGCCTTGGTGTTAATGGACGGTTTCGGCTCCATGGTCGACGCTATGGTTTACGGTCGACTCGTTTTCAGCAACTTAAAATCCACGATCGCGTACCTACTCCCTGCCGGCTCCTGTGCGGAGCTGATGGCCATTCTTGCAGCCTTCTTCTTCGGTCTGCCCCAGATTCTCAGCAACATCCAGATGATCATCATCTGTGCCCTCAACGACGCCATCTGCTCCCTGACGCTCTGCCTGGAAAAGCCCGAAGGCAACCTCCTCAACTCCAAGCCTAGGAACGTCAAGAAGGACCGGCTTGCAGACTGGAAGCTCCTACTCCACGCTTACGTCTTCGTCGGACTACCCCTCACAGTCTGCTGCTTTTCGATGGCTTTCTGGGACATGGAGAAGCGCGGTGTACCGTTCAGCGACATGTTCCTCAAGTACTCTGGCGGTGTGATCGCTACGACAAACCCCGAGTTCTATGCTGAAGTGATCAACAAGGGCCAGAGCGTGTTCTACTTCACTGCGATCCTCATGCAGTGGTTCAACCTGCTCAGTATCCGAACGCGCCGTCTGTCCATCTTCCAGAAGCCCCCAATCGGCCGCGCGGAGACCAGCAACTTGATGCTTTTCCCGGCCATGATTCTTTCGCTACTTATCGGCCTCTTCATCAGGTGAGTTCTGCTTGCTCGGATTAGATCTTCTTTTGGTGGCCACAGCTGATCCAGATCCTTGCTCCTCCAGTTACATCCCTGCTATTCAGCACATCTTCCTCACCCGTGAGATCCGGATCGAATACTTCTTCCTGCCTGCTGCTTTCGGTCTCGTCATGATCAGCATGGACGAGCTCCGCAAGTACGCCGTGCGAAAGTACCCGCGCTCCTTCCTGGCGAAGATTGCGTGGTAAGCAAAGAGGACCGGTTAGAGAAACACGGACCATCAAAACTTCTTCAACGGCCAGGGCGTGGACGCCCTTTTTCACCTTCAACTACGACTGCAAGCCCTTTTACGAACGATACTTCCAGGCAGAGGATGCTATATCATCGTCACTACATCCGCAAGCCTTTAACGATTGTACGAGCGACCGATCTACCGTCCCTCTTCCCGTGACATTGCCGTACATACATACCTCGAGCTCCTTGTCCGCTTTCGGTCTGTGACACTACTATGACCCGCCAGGGGGTCCATTGTTCAATTCAAACTCCATGTTACGACTATACCTCCCTCACCTTCAGACGTGCTGTGCGTGTGATCTCGGGGCCAAAGTGAGAGAGTGATACACAATTTGATGATTGGAATAATTCAGATCGAAACGAAGACAGGACAACTTGAAAAATGAGTGTGGTAAGGCTCGAGATGCGTAGAAGCAAAGCTTCTGTTGAGGTAACGAACGAACTAGAAAAGCTGTATGCACCAGAAAAAAAGCGAAGATCGGAAGCGAAGAGGCGACGGGAAGGGACGGTGACGACGGAATTTCGGAATGGCCTTGGCGAGGATATCACATGAAGGGAGAACCAGTCCCGCTAGAAGCTGCTGAGTCTGTTCCCCAGCCAGACGCAGAAGAAGGGATCGAAGACGAGAAGGAAGACGTCGAGGTTGATGGCGACGAGAATGACGTGGATGGTGTCAAGAGCAGCGCTTGGTTTGACTGATGGTATGCTTTGAGGTACGGGGCGGCGGCGGTAGAGGCGACGATCGTTGCTGATGATCGTTCGCGTAGATTGAAGTCGGAGATTGGCCCTTCTTCCAGCTCAGAAGACGAGTCTGAGTCGTTGTCGTTAGCGGGAGGAAGCCGGTAGAGGCTTGGCACGGACGTGCAGGAGGATCCGTTTGCCAATGGCGGTGTCATCTGACCATTCTGACCCGACCACTCGACCACGTCCACGTCGAAGATATCGAGGGCGAGAGCGTGCTGAGGTGGACGCGGTGGAAGCTCAGCGTCGCTTCGCGAAGTCGGAGAATGGGAGAGGGGACCTCTTCGAATGTACGAGGTGCTCAGCTTGAGGGGAGTACAGGGATTCGAAGCTGCCCCGGCGGCAGAGGCACCGGTGGTCCGATATGGTGAGGAGCGCGTTCGAGTCGAGCGTTGAGAAGGCATTTGCTGTTGACGACTGGTCATAGAGGCTGAGGTGGGAGTGAAGGCCGACTGTAAGCCAGCTTCCAACGCTTCGATATCGACGCTGCTTTGCTGGACTTGTCGACGGTCGCTGAACAGTGGAAGAGGTGGGGTCGCCCTGGACGATCGTTCAGCCATACGTGCCGAAAATCCGTTAGGAGGGGGAGGAGTGGTTGCGAACGCGGTAACAAATCCAGATCTGAGTGGCTCTAGGCCAGTCGCTTGTGCACTTGCTCGTCGCATGGTCGCCGAGCGACCTCGCGAAGTCGGATTGGGGGCAGGGCAATCAATGCCGAAGACGTCGTTGTGTCCATCCTGCCGATGCTCTGGCGAACGCTTGGACTCGCGCGTTGTGATTGAATCTCTTGGGCTTGGGGTTGGGCTGCCGGATCCTTGAAGATGAATTCCGAGCGCTTGTTGAACAGCGCGCGATGATACTGGGGGTAGTGGGACTCGAGGACGCCATGGGCTGGGGGAAGTAGAGCGCTTGTATCGAGGTGTTTTTTCGCGGTCATGCAGCCCCAGGGCATGAAGTTGAAGCATAGCCGCGGCCTCGAGAGATGGCGGCGGCGTTCTTGGAGGCTCGGGAAGTGACCACATCGATGCGCTTGAGCAATCAGGAATCCGTGCTTGGAAGTAAGTGCCTTCACGAAGTTGAGGAAATACACTTTGCGGAGGTCGGATACCGTGTATGTAAAGGGGTAGGCTTGAGAGCTTCCGAAGTGAGAGTGCAGAGAGGGGCCCGTTTATAAGATCTGAGAAGAGAAGAGAAGAGAAGAGAAGAGAGGAGAAGAAGAGGAACAGAAGAGAAGAGAAGATCGAGGAAGGAGGTCAGTGCACGGCACCAGGCCTTTGCAGTTGCGTGGATTGGCAGTGGGGATGAGATGAGGTGTTGACACGGCTCGGATCTGCTGCGAACACCGCGAAGACCTGCTTCGATGAGACACTCGGATGCGGAGGGGAATGAAGTTGGCAGTTTGGTCGCACTCGGACGAGTTGATCTGTTCTTTTGAAGCGGTCGATGTTGCGTCCGTACATATTGGTTCGGACCATTGTTCTCCTCCTGAGAAAGTACAAAGGTACTGATATGGGTCGAGGCCGCTGAACCTCGCAAATCACCAGCGCTCGTGGAGGGTGAGGCGCGAGGAAGTACTCAGCCCTCGCCTTCGTCCGAGAACAGAGCTTAAGTTGACTGCGGCCACAAGGCAAGTTTTGTGGGCAGTGAGTAAAAGAGAAGAGGATAGTAATGCAAGGATGGGCTTGATACAGTTACCATGCAACATTGCTCTGGCGTAGGGCGGGACAACCGGTCGAAGCAAAGAAAGTTCGGGTGATAGGCTTTGGATGGCTGGAGATGATGAGGCATGCTCCTCAGTGGACGGCACTCACTGTAGCTCACTTCGGCGCGAGTCAAACAAAAGCCCATCAGACTCTCATCGCCCTCATAATCGTTGTCGCCTTCACTGTCCCTCGCCTCATGTACTCGCAGATCATCAGCTCAGGCAGGCCTCAAGCCTCACGACATCCATTCCTCTCACCTTAATTCCCGTTGTCCTTGAGGATCTGTGGCCGAAACAGTCGCTGGGCATGCAGCCGGCGATGTGGGCCTTGAGGCAGTAAGGACCCACGCTTTGATGTCTCGGAGCATCGGCGGTCTGAGCGCTGCAGCTCCGAAGGCAGTCGAATGGACAAGACAAAGGCCGAAGCCTGAATAAGCCTGAAGAAGAAGCTGCACAAGAGAGAAGTGTTAGACAGGGAAGAGATTGTCAGCGACAAGGATCACATATCTGCAATCTGATCTTGCTGGCACTGCGATTGATTCCACACCACGTACTGCATACTTGTTCTGGAGATCATTACGCATGGCGCCATCATAGCAACGTCCATCACGCCCTCATCATCATGGTTTGGGGTTTGGGCGTATCTATCCTTCGGAGGGACAACCTGTTGCAGCGCAGACCCTGTGTCATTTACCTCTGCGAAATCTGACCGAACGAGGGATTGACCTTTGCCCTTTGTGCGAGCCATTTGATGGCGAGAGGGCCACAGCAAAGAAAGGAACTATCAGCACTGGCCCAGTCGATCACGTCGCCATTGTGCTATCGCGTCGCGTCGCGTCTGACGAATGGACTCCGTTGGACAAAGGATTCGTCGAGCACGGGCTGCCAGATCCCTCCTCGGTTGCCAAAGTTTTGGTGGCGTTTTGTGGCGGATTACATAATATACTTGTTCCGACGCCACTTCTTGTTCCACTGTGCTGGATGGGATAATGCAGGTGAGACAAACGAACGCAACCAAGAACAAGAAACAAACAACCTTAAAAGCTCACCTCACCATCCGGCATCCACCCAAGCCCACCGCTGGCTGCCGAAGAACAGGGGGAGGAAGAGTTCTCACGTTCTCAGATGGCCTGCAAAGAAAGGAACACCGCAAGGCTGAAGCACGGACGAAGCCGGAGCAATACGATCTACGCCAAGTATGTTGTGGGTCCGCCTCTACGACCTTGCTGGCCTTGGCCAGCGGCCTGCGTATCATTGATTATTGTTTCCTCATTTCCGGTCCTGCAGAAAAGGGCAATACAGTGCAAAGACGATCGGTGAATGACGGCTAGAGCTTCAACAGTCGGAAGGGGGTGGACGTATCGTTCAATCGGCAGCAAGAGCAGCAAGTCCAGCAGCGGAAGTACCAGCGGCACCAGCATTGACACCACCACCACCACCACCACCACCACCCTTCCGCTTTCCTTTCCCTTTCCGCCCAGAGGCTACGCTCCCGACCGTGTTTGTCGAGTTGACAGTGAGCACTCTCGAGGAGGAAGCACCAGTGACAACGGTGTCGTCACCATCGTTGTCATCCTCCGTGCCGCCCATCGGAACGTCAGGCTCCAGCTGAGCCACTTCCATCAGGAATTTGTGCGCCAGCAGGTCGTCGGCCGTTGGGCGTTTGGTGTGATCAAGTTCGAAAGTCCAATTGAGGAAGTGACGGCAGTTTTCGGAAATGTCTTCTGGCATCGGAGGCGTGGCTTTCATAGATCCAATGCGGAACTACAAGTAGCAGGGACAAATGTTTAGTGGGGTTCTTTCATATCACAGCGCGAAAGGAAGGATGCTGCTCACTAGTGCTTGCATTTGGTTGAGACTAGGCCACGGGTGCATGCCAGTCAACATCTCAACAACGAGGCATCCCACGCTCCAGATGTCGGCCTTGCGAGAGGACGAGGTTTGCTTGACTGCCTCAGGAGCCATCCTATAGGGTTGACAAGCAAGCCTGTCAGCTTCCTTCCCTCTCATAATAAGTCTTTGTGGCTTCAAATCAGCTTACCAAAATACGCTTCCTTGCAACGCAGTCTTCTTCGGCGCTTTACTACTGCTAGCAATGACCTCTGCGTCCTTCTTGCTGATACCAAAATCCGAGATCTTGATCTGACCCTTCGTATCGACTAGGATGTTTGCGCCTTTGATGTCGCTGTGTATAATCTCACGACCGTGCAAGAATTGTAGTCCGAGGAGAGTCTGAGTGATAAAGGCTTGTACGAGTGGCTCTTGGAAGGTGCCCCAGTCGCGAAGAATGGCGACGACCGATCCACCGGGTACGTACTCCAGGAAAATGTTCAGGTGAGAATCGTCCGCGTATGAATCTGAGAGATGAAAAGTTTTGGGTCAGTCCGCATTATCTTCGCAGCAGACTCTCTATACACTCACCCAGGTATTGCACGATGTTAGGATGCTCGAAGGTTTTCAGTAGCGCAATTTCTCGCTCCAGAGCTTCGAGCATGCTCATCTTGCGTTGTTCGTTGTCGCTCTTGCCAGTCGGGAGCTCCACCTGCTTCACAGCCATGTACAGACCAGTACGTTGATCCATACCGAGGAATACGCTACCGAATGAACCGGCACCGATAAGAGCTCCCTTGATCCACTTGCGCCGTGCTTTACCCGCTGTGAGAATGGCAAAGTCCACAGTTTGAGCCGGATGATCATATCCAAACAGAAATCAGCTAAGCTTGCAATACACTCACCTCGGTGAGCTGGATGGGTGATCTCTTCTGCCTCATCCGGCTCCTCCTCTTCGTCCATTTCGTCGCCCTCATCAAAGTCTTCGTCCTCTTCGTCAAATGTGTCATCTTCTTCATCTTCCTCCTCCTGGGGCGCAGTCCCCACAGAAGGCGAGGCAGAGGCACCTTCCTCTGCAGTATGAAGCGTGGTCGAACCACCCACATCCTTCTGATCCTCAGTAGCACTACTCCGTCCACTTCCGGTAGCACTGACACTAGGGATCGCCCTCTTCCGACTCGCCGAGCTCTTGTTCCGCTTGAGGGAGCGCATTGACCGCGCATTGATAGAACTGCGATCGTCATCCGTGAGCAGGATGGTAGGTTTCTTCGATCGAATCGAGATCGAGTCCGCATCCCCGCCGCCCGTCCAGCGGCCAGTCATGCTCATCCGAGTGGGGACTGGGTTCCCATCAGCGTCGATCACACCACCCACCGCGATCGTCGCACCCAGCCAGTCAGCGCCACTCGTTGCGAGGAAGTGCGCATTCTCGTTTCGACTCTCGATATCCTGGGTGATCTCGTCCACAGTGAGGAGACTTGCTGCATCGCTCCGGTCCCGATCGCCTGTATGCCCATATTGCTGGAATCGAGCAAAACTGCGTCGGCTTCGCGAGGATTCGCCAGAATTCCGCCGTACGGAACGAGGTCGGTGGAGATGCATCGAGCTGGATAAGGTTTGAGACGAAGACGACGGTAGTGGACTCGAACCGATGCTCGGACTTGTGGAGGCGTTGTCCTTCCTCGAAGCCGCGTTGGGTGCAAGCAAAGAACCATCGTCCCTTGCATTGGATATGCCTCGTGGAATAGCTGTGGGGGTTTCCGGCATGCTATCAAACGACGACGGGCCCACCTTCGACCCGCGAGGATATTCCTCAACAGGTGAAGCAGCAGTCTGCAAACTTGCGGCCCAATCGTCGAGCGAGTTGCGACCGACGACGGGAGGCAGTGTAGGTGGCCCACTCTTACCGGATCGTGCGCGAGGGTTCCGCTCAGGATTAGAAGAGGTACCACTCCGACTTGACGCATTAGAGTGCGCTCTTTGGACCTGTATCCTCTCGACCTCTTCCCCGTTGCTGCCCACCTCCAGTTTGATATGCTCTTGCATGGAGTCTGCATCAGCACCATCGTACCCTTTCCGAAACTCGTAGCTCTCTCCACTCCTTCGAATAGGGACCGGCTCGCCCTCCTCATCACCAATATCAGCAATCCAATCTGGAGGCTTGAAACTCCAGGTCGAATCACGCTTACTCCGAACGGAAGCCTTCCCGTACACACTTCTCCGCGCAGTCCGCTCGAGAACCTTCTTCTCCGTGGCGGGAAAGTAATCTTGCAAGTTGCTCGAAATGAGCTCGGATGGCGGTCGGTGGCCGAATAAGTGACGCGCCCGACGCGGCAATAGTCCCAGCATGGACGAAGCTGATGTGGAGGGGTTGATCTGGGCGGGAGAAGCTGTCGCTGTCGCTGCTGTTGCAGCCGCCGCCGCACTCGAAGGCATCGGTGGAGGCTGCAACGGGGCACTGATGTCGTGAGAAAACGCAGCTTGTGCGGGTGCGCCGGGCATCGCATACATTGCCGCAGGAGCATGCGCATGAGCAGGCACCTGAACAATCTGCGCAGAATGTTGCTCTCGGAATTGTTGCAAGGCCATATTCTGCTGATGTTGTAGCATCATTGGCTCACGTTCCGCACTGGCCGAATTACGTCCCGCTCCTAGTCCAAGACCGGACATGAAGCTGATCGTCGACGCACGGTTCATCTTCGGTTTGCGGTTCGCGTTGCTCGATAGAGGCGCGATGTTTTCGTACGACTCCGATTCGTAGTCTCGACCTGCTCCTCTGCCCGGTCCCGGGCTTACCTGACCTTGACCATTACCAGCTCCCGCCGCTGCTGATCCTGCCTCCGGAATTTCGCTCTCTCCGAAGAACTTGTTCAACTTGTTGTTCCGTCGAGTTTGCTGGAATTTTGAATTATTGGCGCCAATCCGCCGTAAGTGCAGTCCACGTTCTCGTAGAGGGTCATGCGGTTGAGGTGCATGACAGACTGCGATCAGCTCGTTATCCGACAGCATTTTGGCTGTGGAATCTCAAAGCAGTCAGCTCTGGTCCGAACTCAAAGCGACACTGCATTCAAAGGCGCACTCACTCTTTCCATCCGGACTACTGGCAAAGATAGCCCACGTGTCATCGCTCTCTATCGCGATCCCATACTGATTCCCATCATCGTCCTCGTCGCTCTCCGGATCGTTCATACTCTGCCCATGATAAGGGGGGTATGCATTGATACCTGTCCCTCCACGAATCCCAAATGTGCGGAGCACACGCGCCAGCACGTCGTAGGCATCCTGGCAGTCCGAGACAAGTACCTTGTGCGTCGAACCGAGATCTTCGCAGTGGAACTTGAGCTTTCGACGCGTGACGTCCTCGGGGGTGTACATGTTCGCGTTGGAGAGCGAAGAACCACCGATTCCGAGGGGCTGGTAGACCGAGCGTAGTCGTGGATCCATGGCATTGCTCTGAATTGGTATCGCGTGACTCGGGCCACCGTGTTCCATAGCTTGAGACACGGAGCCAGGGTAGGATGGCGTTGTGGGCGTTCGACTGTAAGGTGAATTCCCGCCTTCCAGGCCAGACTCGTCGCTCCCGCCATACACACCTCCAGGCCGAGCCGTTGACGGGGTAAAGACAGCAGCGATTGGACTGGTCGCTGTACTCGCCACTCCGGGCTGTGCACTACCAGCACTGGTAGAAGAGTTGCTGGAGGTTGAGAGGTGATGAGCATGGCCCGAGCCGCCCCCCGCTGCACCATAATACCCGCCATAGGCTGGATGGCCTCCAGCCTGGTGCGCATACAGGCCTGCATTTTTGTCAGGCCTGCCGCCAGAAGAACCCGGAGGCGCATAACCCTTCTTGACGTAACTGCTTGCGTTGTGGTTGCGCACCCCTGGTCCAACCGTCTGCATCGATGATGTATACTCAGCTGCTGCCGTGCGAGTTCTCGAGCCCGATGAGGCAGCAGTGAGCTGGCTGGAGCTGAGCTGTTTGCGATGCATGGTATACTGTATATTTGGATTTGGGTTGTTTGGGTATGTGGGGCTTGGTAGACGTGCTGAGGAGGATGCTGCTGATGATAATGATGCTTGGCCGGAGACGGAAGGGCCCTGGGCCGGATGCGCGGTCCACCCGGTCCCGATGATGGTCGTAGGCGGAGGGCCGGTAGGGGTAGCCTGAGCGGCCGCCTGCTGCTGCCCTGGCGTGAGGTGAGAGTGGACGGACCCAGCATTCTGGTTTGGATGTGGTTGACCGTTGACAAACAGGGAGTGTGTGAGAGGATTGCCTGAGCCGGGCACACCGAGGGCTGATGCGCTGGTTCCAGATGAGCTGCGAGCGCGGTACGGAGAGGAAGCTGCGCCTGGTATGGAGGAAGGGGCGAGGGTGCTTGAGCTCCCCCCCGGGGGCAAGTTTGGGTTCGCAAGCGCATAGTTGGCAGAGTGGGCGAGCTGCAGGGGTGGCGGTCTCTGATGTGCTGAGCGACGTTGTGAGAATGCGTTGGGTCCTGCTGAGGCAGAGGATGAGGACGAGGAGGAGGAGCCCAGGCCCAAGGTTGCGGAAGAGGCAGGGACGCCCATGTTTGATGCTGTTCCTCCGCTAGTACTTGGTCTTGATGAGGTGCCGTCGGCCAGTGGTGGTGGAGCCCCTGCTGATGTGCCTGTAGATGGACGTGACTGTGAGGAAGTAGTATGTGCATCGGCTGGCAAGGGCGGGAGCGGATGCCCTCCTGAAGGCGAGAGGGAGTAAGAAGAAGCCGCGCCGGAGGCTGTGGAGTATGGCAGGGTGAGGCTGGAGCTTGAGTACGGGCTGGAGTGGTAGTGCTGCGCGGACATCATGGACTGCTGCTGTTGCTGGTTGTATGCGTATAGCTGGTACTGGGCCTGCTGATGATGAT
This sequence comes from Tilletia walkeri, assembly GCA_009428295.1. Taxonomy (NCBI): domain Eukaryota; kingdom Fungi; phylum Basidiomycota; class Exobasidiomycetes; order Tilletiales; family Tilletiaceae; genus Tilletia; species Tilletia walkeri. The sequence goes on from RDSH01000086.1 coordinate 68,643, forward strand.
TGACGAGCAGCCCGGCGGAAGCCTGGCGGACGGGACCTGAGCCTGGACCCATGCCTGAGCTGGAGGCGGTGCGATGTATGCCGAGCTGATCTGCAGAGTGCGATACTGCGATGGGTCGCTGGAAGCCTGATGCTGAACCCGCTGAGGAGATGACTGAGTTTGTTGCTGAGACCGGCTGTGAGCCTCCTGCTCCTGCTCCTGTGTTGGTGGCGCGCTTGAGGTCGCGAATGGCCTTGTCGAGACGGACGCGGTCGCCGACGGTTGCGATGCCCATCTGCTTGAGTGCGTTCTTGTCGACGTCGAGGATGACCTGGCCGTTGATGTGGTTGGCCTGGAAGACAGAAGCGTGGGCCTCGAGTCGGACGCTCTGCAGCCACGCCGCGACATCGGTAGTCGACCAGCGCCGCACACTGTCTGCGCTGAGCGTCATGCTCCCACCAGCAACAGCAGCCATTTCTCCTGCTGTCCTTGTCTGTGTATGCGAATGGCGAATGTCCAGCTGGGGTCAGTGCGTTCATAGCGAGTGGGTGAGCGAGTGAGTATATGCAAATCACGTGGTCCGCAATAATAGCGCATCTCAAAACCACGTGGCTTGCGCCGAGATAAACACGTGACTCGGCGCGTCGCGTCTGACAGCCAAAAAGAGCAACACTCACTTTCAACCTTGGCTCGGATCGCTCACACTGCAATCCTTCCTTCACAACGACAACAACGACATCGACGCGTCTGCTTCCCCCGTGTTTATCTAGAGAAACGCGTCTCTCTGCGCGCTTAGCTGACACTCGACAGGACACGCGTCGCGCCATAGACTTGGAGCAGAGTGAGTGCAGGTGTCGATGTTGAACTGCTGCTGCAGACTGGAATGCTGACTTGTTCCCTCTGCACTCCAGAAAATGCCATCAATCGGAACTGGCACATCGTCCGCAGCAGCAGTGACAGCAGCCAACGCAGCGAACTACGCGTCTAACAACAATCGCACCCTCACCACAGACAGCGCCATCTTCTCCGATCAGCGCGCCCCGAGCTCATACGGAGGAGACGACGACGACGACGACACATCCACAGACTCAACAGGGAATCATCGTCATCTCGAGGCAACCCCAGCTCGCGCGCTCTCCGCACACGAACACCGCAGATTAGATCGCGCCCAGCAGCAGAGACCATTCTCAACCGCGACCTTGGACGGAATCAACATCTCACACGCAGTCCACTGGCTCGCCAACAAACAGATTCGGTCCCCTGTCTCTGCAGCTGCTGCCAACGCTCCTGCTGCATCTTCAAGACTGGAGCCATTGCCCCTTCCTCTTCCCAAAGACACGCAAAATCGCGAACCCCCAGCAGCATCGAGCCAGATTGTACGCCACAAGCATTCTACGCTTCTGCAAAAGCCTACCTCGCCCCTTCTTCGCGCAGCTGCCAAAGTACCTGCCTCAGCACCGCCAGGAGCGCCGTCTGCAGCAATACTTCCCCTTTCATCAGCGATCCACTCACTTCGTCCCTCGGCTCCATCACCTCCCCCTCCTGCTCAACATCAACAACTACTGCCAGCACAGCAGCCAATAGCATCAGCACTACCACCGCTGCCCGTTCCAGAGCCAATGCCAACAGTCGCACTTGCATCCACGCAGAACATGTCGTTCGCACGTCTGCCTGACATATCAGGCCTGACCTCAGCCATGGGAACTCCCGCTCGACCCATGCACGCCTACCACCACATCCCCATAGACCCTGCCTACCCAGCACCGCGCAAGCGCGCTTCTCGTCCACTCGCCCAGGTCGCTGCACCCGTCCAGGCTCAGGCCAAACACCACCATCACCCGCTCAACCTTCGAGCGCGAGTAAGCTCTGACGACGACAGCGATGACGATTCCGGGAGTGGGGAGTCGGAGTCGGTCATGCACTTTCCCCTCACGAGCACAAAGCAAAGTGCTCCTGGGACACCCAAAGCACAACAGAAGCACAAAGCAGCTGCATCAGCAGCTCTAACGCAGTCTCGTGCTGCTGGTCCTTCTGCACATGCCTCCGTATCCGTTGCATCCGACTCGCACCCGCGAATATTCCTTCAAGGTCTCGACCATCCCAAAAATCAGATCGCCCAAGCGGCCGAAGAAGCAGCTCGCAAGTTTGGCGTCGAATGGGAAGGGGCGAAGCCCCCATCCAGTGCATATGCTCTCGAGCAACAGGAACTACAACATCAACAGCTGGAAGCACAGCGAGCACAGGAAGCGAAGTCACCCACTCCGCCCAACATCTCTCCTGGCGAGTCCACTGCAAAGCTGGACCACATGCACAACGAGCTCGCGAAGATAGTAGACCGTCTGGGTCGTCTTGAAGCTGAGAATGTCCCACCCCAGCCACGAGGAGGAGGTGGAGGGCGACAACGGAGGGGCGGGAGGGCGATCTTCGAGACAGACTCTTCGGGCACAGAAGCCGGACCCGCACTGTCTCGGGGGGCCATCAAGGACATGCAGGCTCACATGCGCGAGCTGATGCGAGAGATGCAGCGTCAGCGCAGGGCATTAGGATCTCTGGTTGAGATGGAGCAAGATGGCGTGTTGGAGGAGGTGGAGGCTGGCGAGAAGATTCGCAGGACGTTGGGACTGCCGCCTGCTGAGAAAGTAGTTGGCGAAGGGCAAAGGGGCCGGTCTTCTAAAGACGCTCTTGACGCGGAAAAGGTCCCAAGCGATCGAGAAGAGGAGCCTCGTAGGCTGCCGTCCCCTTCCAAGGCTGTCCGACAAAAACGGCTTCGCACGGAGAGGGCCGATCCTGAACCTCAAGCACAGCCTGCTGCTGTTCTTCCCACCTGGTCGGGCGACCCAAATGCTCTCCGGTCACACATGGGGGATGTGATGCGCCACGTGCACCTGCTTCGCGACGAGGTGGAGCGCGGCTTGCCGGGCTCTGCGGATCGTCAGACTGCCTCTTCGCCTGTGCTTGCTGAACGCTATGGCGATGTCTTTGATCACAGACCGGCGAGCCCGTTCTTACGTCCCGCCAGAGAAACCCGATCGTCTCCACCACCTGCCCAACAACACCGACTAAGCAACGATGAGGAGGAGGACGAAGAAGACATGGACGTCTCGCGAGTCGCGCAGGAGCGTGCTGCTGAAGCGTTTGCGAAGGTGCGGCAGTACAGCCAGATTGGACGTGGGCCGGCACCGGCGCCATCACCTCCTTCGAACCCAGGGCCCGACTTGTACCCGGAACATCGTTCGGTCAGTACACAGACGCGGAGCGGTGCCGGCGTTACAGGTAATCGCAATGCGAGGGTGCAGACGAGCGAGCGGGGCAACCAACAAAATGCTGGGCTCAGAACCAACTCGACTCACGAGCAGCTTGAGTATGAGCACAATGAGCGGGATTGCAGTGTCTGCCAGGCGCCGATCAAAGCGGCTCAGAGGCGGGAGGCTCGGCGGGATCGTGTTCGGAGAGAAGATCGCGAGCGGCGACGGGGTTCGGGCCAAGAAACCAACACCGATACGGAGGAGGAAGAGGTTCTGATCGACCTACTTGTCGAAGAAGCTGAGCGACATCGCAAATCCTTGGCACGGAACGGGCGGGGTCGGGCTGCTGAAGACGACCCTGTTGCTTCATGGCGCGACTTGATTGTGCTTTCGCCTGCTCAGCAGGAGAGTCTGAACAGGATGGTCAAGCAGCATATGGACGAGTTTGTGCATCAGCGGATGCTTTATGCTGAGCTTGCGGATGAGCTGAAGGGTGTGCATCCGGGCATGAATGCGATGAGGCGGAGGATCTTGGGGGAACATGTTATGGAGGCGGTTGAATTGCTAGAGATGAAGGCGGAGAGGATTAATGTGTTGCAGAGGTTGCTGGGACAGGACTCTGTGAGGGACGAGGAAGATGAGGAGGTGTTGGCTGAAGCGGAGGAGCGGCGACGGCGGGCGGCAAGGGCGCCCAAGGGTGGACCTCGTCAACAGCGCTCCTCGAAGCCTAAAGCTGCATCAAAGCTTCGGCACGAGGTGGAGGCGGAACTTGCGTCGGACTACAGCGATGCTGAAGATCCTGAAGAGGCGCAGATCCATCTGTCTGCGGCGGCAGCGGCGGCTCGATCCGGACACCGACTGCGTCAGCGCAGTACCAGTCCTGTTCAGCATGATTATCGTCAGGCCCAGGCTCAAGCTCAACGGCCAGCGCGCCCACAGTCTTCCTTGTCGTCGAGGAGCTCACCTCCTCAGAACAAATCTGTCTCCCGGCCGACGTCTCGCTCTCGTCCGAGGGGGATGCAGACGGACTATTCGCCTCCTACGACTCTGGCGGCTCGCGATCTTGCGGTCGATCTGGAACGTGACGAGGACGAGGAAGATGAGGATGAGACTGAGGTGGGCACGGATGAAGGGTTGAACTTGGATTTGGACTTTGGTGCTCCTCAGAAGGGGGAGGCTCGGGCTGGGTCGAGGCAGCGGTATGCGTTTGGGATGGGAACTGATCAGGGTCGGCCGCTGCGGACGGCTCGGACTGCTGGATCGGGGTCGAGCGTGGGTCAGGCCTTTGGGGGCGGACGACGGTCGAGACCTTGAGCCACGGACACATGACGGGGCTGGAGTCTGGACTGGGCGTCAGCTGGCTGTTCACTTTTCAAGCCTCCTCCTTCCCCCTCCATCTTAGCATTTCGTTCATCTTTCTTTCTTTCCTTCCGAGATACCTTAAGGACTCCATTCAATCGTATCTTTCTCTTCGGGCAACCAAGAGCGAATTGAGCTCTGGTCCTTCCTTCATGTGTGACAGCTATCAAGCTAAAGGTGTCGAGGCCTGGGTGTTCGACGACCAGCAAAGATGATTATATTGCGCGAAGTGCTTATTCCGAGGAAGCCCCCCTTGAAGCTCTACACAGCGCTCACTTGCGCTTTTGGCTCGTGCTGTTCTTTGGCAATTCGCGGGTGAAGGGGATGAAGTCTCGGCCACCCATGTATGGCTGGAGGGGTGGTGGGATACGGAGACCCTCGGGGGTCTGCCAGTTCTCAACCACGCAGCAGAGCGCTCGTTCTGTTGCGCAGAGCGTGCCGCTGTGGGATCGAAAGTACTTTAGGTTAGACCAGTGTCTCCGCGACATCGAGCAGAAAAAGACTCACTTGAGCATGTGGACGTAAGTCTTCTTTGTCTCTCCCTGCTTCTTCATGCCACACCGCACTTCCAGTCGCCGTGACTCTGCATGCAGAACAAAGGGGAGATAGTACTGTCAGTGACCAACCACAGAGCAGAGCTCCTTGCCGATGATTAAGAAATACGCTACTCACGGTAGTCTGTGCAGTTGGAGCAACTGACGAGTTCCTTGTACTCCCCCTGGAAGGGGAACCATGCCTCCAAGTCGTACTTCATAGCAGCGGCATTGTTGAGCGCGCCGGAGACGATGGCGACGACGCGGTAAGGCAATTGCAAGCTCTGGTAGAAGTCTTCCGAGTTTCCGAGCATGGCATCGAGCATCTCCCATGAAGAGGCTGGGTCGGTGATGCAGAACTGTGCGACGAAGAAATGGGGTTGCAGGTGGAAGTGTCAGTCTTTAGCGGAGGGTCTGGGAGAGAAGAAAGGGAGCAACACGGACCTGTTCAATCTTTTCAAACTGGTGTACCCGGAAGATACCCCATGTGTCCTTGCCATGCGCACCTGCCTCTTTGCGGAAGCATGTGGAGTAGCCTGCGTATCGGATGGGAAGCTGCTCGGCGGGCTTGTCAAAGACCTCGTCTGAGTGGAAGGCGGAGATGGGCTGTTCCGAGGTCGCGATGAGGTACTTGTCATCTTCTGCGTCTCCGGTGACCTTGTAGAGCTCCTCGTCGAACTGATCGAGCTGAGCAGTCTTGCTCATGGCATCCTTGCGCATGAAGAAGGGGGTCATGATCTTCTTGTAGTTCCTTTTTCGGAGGAAGTCGAGTCCGTAGTTGATGAGGGCCTGGTTGAGGTCGACGCCGTCCCCGGTGAGGAAGAAGCCGCGGTGGCCGGCGATCTTGGTACCGCGCTCTGTGTCGAAGAGCTCGAGACGGTGCATGACCTCGTGGTGGGAGAGGATGTCCGTCTTCTTCTCGACCTGGCCGTTGGGTCCGTCGGGGTGCCATTTCCGGATGAGCGCGTTGTCGTCCTCGGTCTGACTGATGGGAACGTTGTCACCGACGATGTTTCCGATCATACCAGCCTTGGCTCGCATTGCGCTCTCCTTTGCGGCGACGACGGGGCGGAACTCTGCGAGCTGGGTGTCGAGCTCCTTCTTCTGTGCGAGCTCCTCGTCGGCCGACTGTTTTGCCTTCCGCTTCTCTGTGATCTGCTTCTGTACGGCGTTGATGTCTCTCTGGAGTTTGTTGAGCTGGAAGTCGGCCTGTGTCCATGCCTTGTAGAGCTCGAGTACCTCGTCGACGAGTTCCTCTGGAGCCCCGCGCTTCTTCTGGGAGGCCTTGACGACGGCTGGGTCGCCGCCCTTGTCGGGTTGGAGCACTGAGTTCAAGAGAATGTCAGCGCGCGCCTCTCACACTGAGCACTTGTACATCAGCGCAACTCACTAAGCAAGTCAATCATGTTGTTGTTTGTTTGGGTTGCGAGTGCAGAAGAAGAGGTTGGTGGTCGTGCGTTGCAAGATTTGTTGGTGTGTTGCTTCTTCTGAAATGACTCCACCAAGAGAGTCTCAAATCGGGAGTCTCGAGACTCAAACTGCTGGAGTCTCAGTTTGGAATTAGCGACGCGCTCCAGTAAACAACAGACGCGCTCATCCACGACGCGCGCCTCGACCTGGTCAGCAACAGCAACAGGAAGAGCAACAGAGGCTGGCGCAGGACGCGACGCTCACCCCAGCACGAGTCAACTGAAGATGCTCGCGCGCAGCTCCTCTGACGACCCCATCGACCTCCTCACCGCGTCGCCGGTCCAGGTCGCGCTCCCAACACCACCGCCTGTACTTTTGCCTCACACCAGCCCACGCAACACCAACACCACACACACCCGTCAAGGAGTCACTGACGCACCCATCTTTCCGGACAGCCTGCGTCTCCGTCCTGGGCAGACATCAGGCTCAGGCTCAGGCTCCTCCTCAGGCTCGTCTTCCACGTCTTCCATCCTCTCAGGAGGTCGCTTCTTCCTGCAGTCCCGTCAGTCCAGTCCTGCAACCTCGAGGTCAAATTCAGCGCAGGATCCCCTCGAGCAGGCCGACCGCCATGAGTCACCTACAGCCAGCGCTAAAGTCTTGGGAAAGCGCAAGGCAGACGGCCGTCTCGTCCGTCCACTCGGACCCCCACACAACGACACTGCTCAGACATCGGTCAAGATCGTCCTCAAACAGCACAGCAGCAACCACCACCACCACGAAGACAATGGCGATGATGGAGCGCTTGCATCTACCGTGCCACCACTTGAAGAGCCCATCTTCCCCATCACCCTTTACAACAGCGCATACCGTTTCTTCCCAGCCTGTAATCCCAGCTCCTCCAAGCTGTACCCAGCCGCTCACCCACCTGCCGAAACTCAGTGTCCATGGGTCGTCCAGGAAGGCGCATGGGGGAAGGAGGCTATCCGATGTGGGAGGGAATTCACAAGTCCAGACATGCTCGCCAGGGTGAGTCTTCCGCTAATAGACGTCGCGATTCCAATTCTCTCCTTTGTCTTCTAACTCTCTCTTCCACACCACCGATTGCGACCCACAGCACGTTTTGTTGACGCACTGCCACATCGACTGTCCAGAGTCAGCATCATCTTCTGCCATCGATCTTGGAACCCAAACCGACCCGCTCTCCAAACAGCAGTCAAGTTCCGCATCAGCCGCGCCGAAAGTACCATGTCGATACGGGTCATGCTCTCACCGAACGTTCACCTCAACCGAAAAAATGCGAGCGCACGTTGTCCAGATCCACCTCGTACCCGCTTTCCTCTACCTCTGTCCCTTCGAGAACTGCCGACTTCCATACAATGAGCAACCGGACACCCAACACAAGCTCGAAGGACACATCGACCGCATTCATGACGAAGAAAAGGAACAATTGCGACAGTTCGCAAGAGTAGGTGGGATCGGACCTAAGGGCGGCCGTTTCAGTCTTCTCCAGAGCATACCTCATGCCATCCTCGACAAGAACAAGGGCGGCGTCCAGCCTGCAGCCGCATGGGCCTACATGATTCGCGCGGCAGCCGTCAGCGGAATCGACCTCGAAACCGCAGGTCAGAGCTCTGCAGTTGTCGAACCACCATCCGGTGGATTTGGACCTGGATGGGCAGCGGGCCCGACTTCAGGGCGTTCATTTGCCTCCGCCTTGCTGGGGGAGAGCGGCGATCCGGAAATGTCTCTTGCCAGGCAGTACAAGAGCGCAGGGCTGAACGATGTTGAAGAAGAGGGCGCTCTAAAGCTGAACCAGGTACCCAAAGTGACTCGGATTTCTTCGATAGAGATTGGCGGTCACTGGTTGCACCAGCCACAGGCACGGCGTCCTCCCTTACCCGGGAAAGGTTCCAAAGCCAAGCCCGGCAAAGGATCACCTTCCAAGTCTCAATCTTCCAGCTATATCGCCATCGTCACCGCTACTAGGGACGAGATTGTCAGTCGGCGTGCAGCCGATGCCGCACGGCTCCAGAAGAAGGGCGTGTTCACGCCCTCACAACGTTCGATCATTGAGCCGCCTCAGCACGCAGCGTCGTCTCAGACTGTCCTCTTCAAACCGTCTCGAGTCCAGCCGTACGTGTCGCTCATCGGAAAGATGTTGTACCTCCAAACTCCGGCAACCCCGCTCGTGCCGAGTGAAACCATGCTTCGCTTGGCCCCGCCGCCGACCAGTTCGAAGCGGGCGGGAGACGTCTATGCGCGCAGACATGCAAAGATGAAGGAGGACATTGTCTCGAAGAACGTTAGCATCGATGTCGAGGATGGGACGCTCCATTCGAGGTTGCCGAAACGACAAGTGCTATTGGACGTCTTTCTGGACCGGCCGGAGAGGACGCTGGCGGTGGAGGGGAGGGAGTTTGTCATGGAAGGGATGGGGAGCTTTGACTGTGTTGAGATTCCTCGGCGGTGGGACATCAACCCTCGCGATTTTGGGCTTCATGAAGCGAAATCGGGACCAGTCGAGGTGCCCATGCAGGTGTCATCGGAGGTGCCAATGGAGGTTCTAATTGAGGTGGATGAAGTCGGTATGGTGGAGGAGCAATTTGGGCTTGCTGAAGGTATTGGAGGTCAAGTGGAGGAGGTGGAAGAGGTGAAGGGAGAGATACAAAGGGCAGTAGAAGTCAAGCCGGAAGAGGTCCAGGTGGAGGCCCTAGCTCTCTGGGTTGATTCATGATGCCCATGATAACAAACATATCGAAGCTAGGCGGGCGGAGAAGAAGCGGTGAAAGGAAGAGGATGAGCCGGAATCCACGGGAGAAAGAGTGGGTAGGAGATGAGTAGGAAACAGGTGATGCAGGGGTACAGGCGTTGCATACGGTCTTGGAACTATCCCACGACGAATTGACGGAAGGAATTTAATGCTGCGGAGGGACGCCCCGCGATCGTCTCTTCCACAGCGGTTCTTCCGTAGAGCTTTACGCACACATGCGTGCCACCAGATCCTTCTTGGTGGCCTTCGCCACTCGTGAAGTCAGAGCCCTTTCTGACTCTACAAGGAGGACTCTGACTCTACATCCCTCTTTTTCGTTCTCCTCTTCAGCGCATACTGACCAACGTAGCTTTTCCCCCTTTTTCGCCCTGCTTACCGTTGCCCTTTTCCTCACAGCTGAACTGATCCATATCCATCTATCTCCTTCCCGCTCTACACGATAGAGACTTACTGGCTAAAGTTTTCCTTTTCCCGCATCCGTTCCTGCCAGACTGCCGCTGTGCACGCACAGACCAAGATCCGAATTCAACACGTAAAAACAGCTCCATCAAATCAATCAAGTGAGCTTTCTGTATCTGTACTTCTCACGATGTCTTCGCCCTTATCACGCTCAACACCCGTTCTTCTACTCATCCAGTCTCCGAAAGACAGCTGGCAACTTCATCGCACGTATGTGTATCATCTGATATCTGCCCTTCCGTGCCGGACTGAAGAGTCTCAAGTCTACTCTCACTCATCAGATCTGGAAAGAGCTCTCCAGACTGGCTTCTCGCATGGATGCAACGTGCCGCGAACCTGGAGCGAAGGACTAAAGAACAAAGACGACGACGTAACAGACTCTGACGCAAGTCTTCATCTTCGCGCAGGACTCACGACATCGACCACAGCAACAGCGACCATCTGCATCGTCCGCCGCAGAAACACGTCTCAAATCAATCATCCGCTATGGACTTTGGCTGTCACTGGACATATCAACCCTAGCAACCTGACGTACTTCGGCTCAGAACAAAGCAAAAGCCCGAACAATGATGCAGCCCAAATGAGGTGGATCGGTCTTGGGAAGCAGGTCTATGGAGTGGTATCGGAACGTAACCTGGCCCGTTGCGCACGTATAGAGGGCCCGTTCCGCTGATTTCTCCGGCATCAAGCGACATGATGCATGATGCATGACGGCGGAGACTCTGCACGCGGACTTCTGTCGGTTCACCCATCCCAAAATTCATTGACCTGCAGCACTTCGTATGAGGTTCATGAATGCACGGGAATGTGGTTTTGAACGGCTTCCGCTCGGCGCTCGGACCTTCAAACGCATGCAGAAGGTGGAAGGATTCCCTACACAGGTGAGTTTTCCAGTCCTTGAGATGGGAACCTTTGAGTTGGCCGTCGTCGTTGAAGAGAACATAAGTAGTGAAGTGTCCCCTCGCACACTGCAGATGGTGTGCTAAAATCCGCTGACTGTCATTCCGCTCACTTCTCTTTCCCTGTGCTGGCTACACTCCTCGTTCGAAATCTGCCACACCTTCTGAACAGTGCGCAACTAGCTATCGTCCACCTGAACTATTGGATTTCAAATAGGGATCTCTACGCTCGGTTCGATCTCTCTCCGCCTCCGCCTCCGACTATCTTCTCTCAAGACCACACCTTCGCCAGAGCTCGAATGCCCAACTTCACCAGCGTTAAGGAGGTCGCCGACTTTCTGGATCACACAATGCTTGATCTGGCGTCAAAAAGATCAGACAGATTTCAGATATTCGCGATTGTCTTCGGTTCGGCCATCTTGACGACGCTTTCGCTCCTCGTAATCCATAAGGTGTACTACGAGGATTGGTGGATCTTTCGGCTGGTATCTCGCGGCCACAATAGCATCGTCCTTCCCAACGTGCACGCCACTTGGATCGTCTTCATCAGCCTCTATGGATGGATTCGAATCGGATTTTCCATCGTCAAGCATATCGGTCACGTTCGACATGAACCCGTTCCCCACAAGATCCATTGGACCGCCACAATGTGGACACCAGCCTGTTTTGCGGCTTGGTACCAAGCCTGGGCTATCACAGCAGCGAGAGGAAGTAGCGTACCACCGCTGGAAGAGGCCACTCTCGGTCGGTCTAAGGGTCGGTCCATCCCAGCATGGCTCATCAACTTCGTCTATCTAAGCCTGCCAGCGGTTCCCGCCTTCGTTGCTCTGGTCGCAGGTGTGATAGGGAACAGCCACTACGAGCGCGCACGAAAAGAATGGTTTTCATGGCACACACACCATGGTGACGCTCAGGATCTCAGCAGAGAAGTGCTGCTGGATGCCCAGGATGTGAGCGGTGCTTTCACTGACTGCTGAGAGTGCCCCGCTGACATCCGATCTTCTGCAGCTCTATCACGCCGGTCTCCGGGGCGTCTTTCACTTATCGGTCGCAATGGCGGTTTGGACCTTCACATGCCTCATCTTCGGCAGCATGTATTGTTGGGCTGCATTTCGTCTCATCCTCGATTTGCAAAAGCACATCCAAGAGAAGCGGACCGCACGATCGACAGCGGAGACCAGCATGGGAACAGAAACACTCGCAGCGTCAACTCTGGCAAAGCCTTCTCCTGAATGCCATGCTTCCGATGTCGAGACCCTTTGCGAAGGCATCCAACAAAGCGTTGCCATCGGATGGCAGGCGGTTTCCGGAAGAGACTGTGGAGCCACCATCAAAAGTGGAGATCACGGTCGGCTTAGCGGAGGACATGACAGCCAGACATTGGCTGAGAAACCGATGCAAGTTCAACCCCTCTCGTTGTCCGAATCTTCCATCACCAAGCCATCAAAGGTCGCCCTTCGCCTGGAAACATTGAAGGCATATCAAGTACTCTTCACGTCCTTCAGTGAGTCAAGACATGACAGAACCCATATTCTTGAGTGTGATTGAGACTTATCACTCCTTTATCCCGTTTCCGTTGTTCTTAGTCCAATCCTGTGAGCGTTTATTCTCTTGAGATTTCGATGAAGCCTATCACTGATCGCCTGTCTTCTTCGTGCTTAGCGGCCGTGACGCTGAGCTGCCTCACGTTTATTGTTCTTGGTCTCCTCTCAGTCATACGCTACTACCCAGCTGCCGAGCGCAACGAGTTCCAGACCCCGTAGCCATCAATCACTTTGCAGCTGCGATTGCCAGTCTCGTCGCTGGAACGGCATCTGCCTTCGCCATGATGAATGCCCAGTTCGAGACCAAGTTTACGGCTCTTCTCCAAGCATGGCACGTCGACAAGGACACATGTCAAGACCGCGCAAGCAAATTCCTCGAAATGGAGTGACAAGACATTGACAAGACTCCCGCCTGTCGTGCGCTCAACAGGCGAGCCAATTCACCTTCAAGTGTCTGCGACGATTCCCCGTCACCGTCTGCGGCGTACTAGATACTTTGTTGACCAAGGCTATCGAGCAATATCATTGAAGATGCGAGCAAATTTTCAGGTAGATGGATATTGGCTGCTGCCCCTATATCACTTGCACACATTGTAGTTCGCTTTCGTAGGAGTTTCTTATAGGAGTTTCCCACGCAGCCCTCCGCACTCTTTCCTCACCACACATGATCGGTGCATATTACCGTCTTGAAAACCAATTCAGAGAGTCCTGTTGTACCATCAGCACAAGCGAGGACAGGCAAGACATTGTCTTTCATGTAACATCGTTTGAGATGGTATGCTGAAACGGCTTTGACGTCGACCCTGGGCAAATCGACAAAGTCATGATCGGAAATGAATGGCAGGTCCCGAACAAGGAGCTTGCGGAAAATGTCTCCGATCAGGTTGATGTGCGGGCCACCCGAACCGTCGGTACTGTCGCTGTCTACTTCGGCCCAGAGCTGAGAACCTGTGAGCGAACTGCCGAGCTGAGCTTCTTCGAATAGACAAGAAGAGGCCGCTTCAACCAACACCAGGATTTCGTCTTCTCTCTTCTGGACGACCGGGGATAGATCGCCTTTGCGCAGTTCGCGCGGGATCCGGCCGTTGTAGCCCTCTTTTTTCTCGTAGTCGGGCCTAGCAGTATGCTCACAAGCTTAATTGAGATCCCATCCAGCGGACACAGGGATCCTGCCCGCATGTAGTAATTAAATAAGTTTCGGATCGCTATACAACCGTGCCGCATCAATAGAAGCGTTCTAATTGGGATCTCCACGCTAATTGCGCAGAGTGGTTTCGGATCCCAACTGCAGGTGAAGTAGAATTAATGTATCCCCACACGCATGCATCGTCCACACAGTGGTTTCGGATCTCCATCCCCGGGTTGGATCCCTGTCAGATCTTCACCAATATAAAACTCACTGTTTCGGATCTCTGCCGCCCCGGCAGGATCCCTGTGTTCGTCTCCTCTGGCGATGTGCCCAAACAGGGCCGGGCAGGATCCTTGACGGATCTTTGCCCTTTGGAGGCAATCAATGCACGGCCAGCCACCAGGTATATTTAGTGCCACCGCGTTGTAAGCTCGCGCCCTCGAGATCGGCTGTCCATCGTCTGCATGTTTTATGTGCGGTTGCGCTTCAGCTGGGTTAGGGTTAGGGTTAGGGTTAGGGTTAGGGTTAGGGTTAGGGTTAGGGTTAGGGTTAGGGTTAGGGTTAGGGTT